>JAUIRJ010000108.1:0-25906 GCA_030555515.1 Acutogordius australiensis | reverse complement strand
TTAAGCTAGAAAGTTTATTAATTTCAAGTAATAATTCACTGTTTAAAATTATTAAGGACTGGATATATGAACGAGGAAACGTAGGTAACATCCCAAATAAGGGGCTTGCCTAGTTCCCAAGGCGTTAGTAAAGATTATATATTTATTCAAATTCGGAAACATGATGTCAAAGAGGTAAAAAAGAAAACTTTAACAATCGCTAATGCCCTAGGCGTTTGATGGCCTAAGAAATTACGCGATTGGCAAGCTACTTCACTAAATTGCTTAATGCCCTATATATCATTTGATATAATGGAAGAAATTTTGTAAAACTTTATTTATATAACTATTTTGTTAAATTTTATCTCAAAAACAAAGGCAACCGTTAATTACATCATGCAAAACGGCATTAAACCATTATTCATAAAGGTGACCGAAAACTAAAATGTGACTTGAAAAAAATAGTAAAAAATATGCAAGATAAGTTAAAAATATAACATTCAATCAACAAGCAATTTACGGCCCCAGGGGGGTTTTTTTAATAATCGGGTTTGCTGAATAACCACAAAAAATATAATTTTTGATTTATATACCTGAGGGTTAAACGAGATTAAAGCAACAGTTTATATATAAATAAAACTCAATGTTATAGGCCATGAAATAAACGCAAATTCATGCTTTTGAAATAAAAATACTAAAACTATATTAACTTTATAATAATTTTAGTACAGTTTGTTAGTAAAATACGGAAAAATGAAGCTATTTAATACTGAAAATATGAAGATAACACAGGTAAAATTTTTGTAAAATTATTTACATAGGCATATTAATGAATACATAGGTCTTAGGCTCACTTTTAATAAATTAGGCTTTAACTAAGAACATAGAAAAATGGTTAACGGGCTTGAAAATCTTCAAGATATGTTTGATCTCTTAAATTAGCTAACATATCTCAAAAATTTGACGAACTGTGTAGTATTAATTGAAATTAATAGTTTAATTTTTTTCTATATTTTAATATTATTCGTGAAATAAGACATAATGCATAAATAATGTAATGATTTAGGGTTCCTTATTTTTTCACATATTCAATTTTGTCTTTAAAAAAACTTGCCACTAATAACGGTGGAAATATTCGTTTCAGTCATGTACCCTAATAATGTGTTTTTTTCCCAACCATTTTAAGGTTTATGCATTAATATTAGGTAATTGCCCTAATGTACGTCCTGTTAATGCGTGTGTGTAATAGCACGCCCCTTCAAGCGGATGATGGCGTTATCATGGAATTTGCCAACTCGGGAAAAGATTCTGCCCTGGGAAAAGCTATGGAGTCCGCGCTTCACAGGTGGTTTTTTTAAACTTATCGATATCGATAGAAGTCGTCGCATTACCGATATAGACTGCTTGCAATTTGATTTGTCATAAATGTTGGTCGGACCACCCCTTAAGCGCATGTAAACTTGGCAGTGTTCTACACTCAAGCAGCACTAAGCCTAATTAATAGTTGGGGGTGACCTACAACGATTTCTAAGCTGTCCATTTTTTTTGAGAGGCTTAAAATCCTAAGCCACCGGCGCGTGTTAAATCTCATTTAAATCTGCGGGACCTAATGAATAGTTAAAAGAGGTAAAGCCCTAACGGAGAAGCCGTTTCTTAAGGAGGAAGTTCTGGAGGAAACTCGTTTATTACAAGTATTTTATAGAAAATAAGTCTCAATACTACTTAAATATAGAAATCTATATAACGATTTTCATTGAATTAATTCACTAAATTTTACAATTAGGCAAGTAATAGGCTATTTTTTTAATTTTTTATTTTCAATTAATAGAAAATAATTTTTTTATTAGATTTAAGCGAAACGGATATCAAAGTCAGCGATTTTTTGGTGCCAGCCAAAATGAACTAAGAGTTCGGGAGAAACGAGACAAGCACTCGAGCCACAAACATAGCCACCATTCAAAATCCCGTCACCACTCAAACAAAGTAGTCGTGGTTAGACCTGGTTATAGAGGATAATTCCAATTCAGAATTTAGACGAAATTCCAAAATTTCTGCAATTGTTTCATATAAACAAGTCTGATACTATGCTGCGGCGAATTAACTAATTTTATTTAAAAATTACTAACATTATTCCTCGATAAATAGACTAGTTATTTAAATTTCATTAATTTATAATAGAATTTGTAATTAGATAATTCGCTTGAATTTAAATGGAAAATAAAATGATTTGACAATTTTTTGTAAGGGAAATACGTTACGTGGTTTTAATAACACAGGTCCACAAATTTTTGAGAGTCGTGCTAGTTACAAAGATCAAACCTGCCATCTTAGGGATTTTCAAATCCGTTTACCGATTTTTATAATCAAACTTAGCAAGTCAGCTATAAACGTTAAAAATTTTAGATAAAAAAAAAAGATTCAATAACAAAAATAAATTAATTTTTTGTTTTTGCATATTTACAACATAAACTGTTAAATTTGAATTAAAAATAATATTTCTATTAAAAACCGATAATATATTGTGTCTTTGAGTTTGGACGGCTGATGTAAGAGCTTGATATACTAAAAATTATATTTCTCATTATTTGAAAAGATAAATATAAGTTACAAGGAATTTTTAAATGAAAAAATAATTCTTAAATTTGTTTCTTTTTAGGGTATTCTTGAGGTCGCAAGTATACTTTTATTTTTTAATAAACTTATTTTTCCTGACATTGATATTTGTTGACCTGTGAATATGGGTCTGTTTAACTACCCTTGGTGTTTACTTTGAGAATTTTTCCACAGTGAAATTTAAATAGCTGAAAAAGTTTTTTAAATCATTGGCGGGGTAAAGGGGCTGGAGATCCCAAACTTTTACACACATTATTAATATCCATCGAACACATAAGCCCATCCCAATTCGATGCCGGCCTGATCATCAAAACAATCCTGACCTAAAAATCAAATGAGCTGGGCGGGTTAATCATGACCAGATCGGGAAGATTATTATAGGTAATTTTGAATGACGGACATCCCTTCCATATTTTTTGTTCCTAATAAAATCTCCTTATGTTTTTTGTAATTTTACTTTAATTATTTATCAAAAAATATAACGAGCGCGGGTCAAAAATTAATAGATTAAATATCGTTCAGTGGAGTTAACTAATATAATTATAAATAAGCGTTTGTGCAATTGCTTCGAAAACACGCAGCGAATAAAAAGTTACTTCGGGCAAAACAAAATTTGAATGTGAAAACATTTATTTTCTATAAAACATTATCAGAGAGATTGTTTTTAATGGTAAAATATTAATTTGATCTAATCTAAAAAAAAGAGGGTTTCTTTCCATAATTCCTTTACTGATTTTCCATAAAATCGGTGTAATCAAATGCCTCCTTGTAATTCAGAAAATCCATCTCGGGTCCAAATGGGGCACCACCAGGGCCGCTAGTCGCCGGCAAGGTTTTTAAATACGTGGTTGGTTGACCTGGCGCAGAGACGGCAACATCTCCGTAAGTGGTCGTATTAGCGCCCCCAGCGCTTGCGCTACGAGAGCCGCTACTCGGGTACGAAGACGATTTTCCGCTCTGGCCTCCACTTGCAGTGTTTGCGCCACCGCTCGAGTATGAATTGGTGTTATCGTACTCGTAGACATCGTCACCATCCTTCTCCGAATTGGAAGAACTGCCCCCGGAGGCCATGTATTTGTCGGATATCGAGGTGAGTCGATCTTTTTTGCTACCGTCAGCACCTGCCGAATGGCTTCCCATGGCTGCCTTAGATGGTTGTTGGGCTATGTAATCGCGCTCATCCCTGAGACGTTTCTTTCGCCGTGACACTACTACGAATACAAGGATGGCCATAATGGCCACTATTATGGTTATGACTGAACCAAACACGACCCAAGGTTCAAGACCCTTTTTCCCAGCTTTTTTACTACTCACATTTTGTCCGGACAATTTATCAAGTGATTTTGGACTTTTGACGGTTGTGTTATCTGATGGCATGTGGGATGAGGCTTCAACGCTCGGTTTTTTGGATGTAATCGGGTGTATGTCGCATTTCAAGGCAGTATCGACGTAGCTTTTGTGTTTGAGACATTGAAAGGTGCTCGTGTAGCTATTGTTACTCCACCAAATAAGCCAAAACGGCAGAAACCCGCTAACGATACTCTCTCGGTAGTAGGGCCTACATGCTTCATAAATCTTTAGGTCATACGATTCAGATATGAATTTTGTGGCTTTCCCCTCGTACATTGGGGTATAAACTATCGGGTTAAGGCTATCGAAATCAGGTTTTGCGACCGAACTCATGGATTCTTTGTTGGCAGCGATAATCCACCATAAGGGATGCGATTGTCGGAGTAGTAATAGATCAAGACCAAATTTGTAGCATCTGCTGGAGGAATAATCCTCTAAGATAGTAGAGTAATCTAGCCCGGATTGATACCTTTTATAAGATTTGTATGTTCCTTTGGTGTAATTGTCCCTGTTGTTAAATGGCTTATACTCCCCAGAGTTTTTTGATTCGATGAGGCTTAGCAGGGCACACGAACATATTAGATCGTTGTTATTAAGGGTCAACTCGTGTTTTAAGACTCCACCTTCCATGGCTTTTACATCGCGAATGAAATTAAAACTCAAATATATTTCCATAGCGTACGGGGAAAGGTAAATTAGCGTTTTAATTCGGTTGAATCGAAGAGCAATCCGGTGAATCTTTAATAAACCGAGAAATGTTGACGGTTCGATATAGCTTATTTCATTGTGTTCGAAATCGAGTGTTTCCAGCATGTTTTTGAGAGCCGACGATGAAAAATAGGCCGCTTTAAGGCACCGAAACGCGTTGAAGGAAAAAGAAATATGGTTGAGATTTTTAAATCGGTCTAGAAACTTGACAGGCAAGTCACTTATCCTTTGGTAATGCAAGCCCAAATCAGAGATACCATAGGTAGGCAGCGATTTGAAAATGTACCCCAAAACATTGTCAGTTCGTATGGTGGTATTCTCCGCGAGGCAAAGTTGCTCTTCGGTAGTCGACTGCTCCTCAAGTGGTTCTTGGTACGCGGTAATGTAACTCGATATACGAGTCAAATCGATACGTGAAAATTTGGAAAGTTTTTCAAGCAACTTGTCCACTTCTATCATGTGAGCTAGGAAGTTGGTATAAGCTTCATCATAGGTGGTCGTCGAGCTGTCAAGCTTGGAGGAAAATGCTGCAAAATTAAAGTTGTATTGCTTTCAAACTCAAATTTTTATTAATTTTTTGATAGTGTGCGACATATCAAGTCTAAATCTGCATTGACATAACAGCAAAAATTCAATTGCAATTTCAAAACTCGCTTTTGAAAATTAATAAAACCACAAATAGATAAAAACCGTTACAGGACATGTCCTAGAGTGGAAACTAGAGTAAAATTTAGCCTTCTCTGAATTTAATTTCAAACAGGCAAATTTTTTGTCAAATTATAATTTTTTTTTATAAAATAGGGAATTATAGTCAAAGTGAGCTTAACTTAACCATTTAGACAAATTTATAACAATGTTAAAAAATATATATAGCGAGACGCGAAATATTTAAGCAAGCTCAATTACTAATGATTAACCACCGAGCAGGTAGATTTTCAAAAAGCAATTTTTGTGTCTAAAAAAATTAAATGTGCTAATAGTGACATGCTAAGGGCACGAAATTATGTGCTTAAGGGCCCGGCGTGCGAGTAAACATCCGTTTATTTTAGAAACTTAAAATTGCTATCAATAACAAAAGTGTGCGCTGCCCCTCAAACTTGAAAAACTAAATTTTCACTTTCTTAAATATTTTTTCATATTTACGGCGCCAAATTGTTTAAGTTGAAAAATAGGAATAATATATTGGTTGAGGATTAAGATTAAGGTATCTATATCCTGGTGGCTATTGTTTAAGTTGAAAAAGGAATAATATATTGGTTGAGGATTAAGATTAAGGTATCTATATCCTGGTGGCTAGGCCACCAGGATTATACTAATAGATTCTAAAGGCAGTATAAAAATTCTCCACAATTGTAATCGTGGGTTTCAAACCCAAAAAAATTAAATTAAAAGGTACGGGATATCCTTTGGTAATACTCCTGACGATTAACCAAATTTGTTATTTTGATCGAACTTCTTGGCCGTCCATCCTGCAAATATTTTCGCACACACGAAGGAAAAACGTTACCACATTCAGTTCTCTTATTTTCTTTTTCGCTGCAATATTTAACAAGGTTTAAAGGGTCCACGCATTCGTCGCTGTACCCGAATCCCCGAAAGGTAAAAGGTTTGTTGGGTCTTATTTCGCCCAAAGGTATCAGCTTTGGCAGGATCTCCGAATGAACCTTTAGGACGTGATTAGTGCTCAGGTTTCGGCACCTAAGATCCGTAAAAACTTTTGTGATAAGACTCTGTACAATCCGGGGAGATGCGCTAATACTCGGGAGGATGGTTTGAAAATAGGTCCAATAGTAGACATGATTGTACAAATTCGGTGTGCAAATCAAGGCGCTACTGTTCATCTGAAACACACGGAGTCTTTTTGCAGTTTCGAGGTAAAATGCAACTGGGAAAATGTCAAAAGGGTTGCTTCCAATAACCAGCTCTTCTAACTGTTCGGCGGCGTATATTTGGGGTAGCTGAAACCAAAGTAAGAAATTAATTAGCTTAAATGTGTATTTCAACACATATTTTCTAAAAAAATCGAGTTTAAACACGTGTAATCAAAATTAAATATTAAATTTTGCAAGCACCGAAAAGTTGTTAAGAACCCCAGGGCCGTAGCGAGGAATCTGGGAAGGGGGGGGGGGGGTTGATAATTCAAAAGTTACTCCCACCTAAATTGAGAAATTTATTTGGGAACAATGCCTAAACCTTTCGTATTTAAGAGATATTTTAATGGATGTTGGGACCAAATTTGTTAAAATTTCATCCTTTACTCATTATAATTTTTGAGGAGTCTTCGGACTCTATTAAGCACTCCGTCCCTAAATTCTTGAGTTACCCAATAATTATAGAAGAAATAAATGCATATTTCTCACAGTTGACATATTGTTGTTATTTACGCCGTAGTACTTTAGCCGCGTCCAAAAGGTGAAAGGTAAACGTTTAGGGTCGGATTTGACTATGTAATTATCCTCCGAATAAAGGTTCTCGAGTCCTTTCAACTTAAAAAATATCCCTTCCGAAACGTCGATTATGCCGTTGTGGCTAAGATCAAACGTGCGAATGTTTTCGGTTCCTCGGAAAATGTAACTTTTAATGGCGAGTATCTATTTTAAATGCAAAGTACGCAATGGAATAGATATTTATATATAGTAATTTTTACATTGATTTTTAATTTTACAATATTCGACGTTCGGATAAACCTAAACAAGAAATTCAAATTTTAGATGTAAGAGCACTATCTAATAGATTGTTTAATAATAAATATATGTTTCTTAAAATAAAACGAGTCGTATATTTGAAGCATTAAATTTGTTTAAAATTTTTGGAGTAATTAAAATTCTTCAAAATTAGTTAAATCCTTAATATTTTCACAGGTCAACAAATTTCAATAGCACAACCGTGAATTTTATGATAACATAAAAGAATTTACCATGATGGCCTTATCTTATATGTATATTTCGTTTTTCTTAGTTTCTTCCAGCCTCGGCTCCTTACATCCGTCCATATCGAAAAAATGGCCTTTTTTGACCAAATTGACAGATTGAAAATACCCTAAAACATAAAAATTTAATCCTTTTTTCATATAAAAATCTCTTGTAACTTCAAATAATAAGAAATAAAATTTTTTAATACATCAAGCTCCTACATCAGCATTTAGATAATACGAAATATTTAGCGTCCAAACTTAAATACGTCACAATAAATTATCGGTTTATAAGTATTATTTGAAGTTTGAATTAAACAGTTAAGCTGTTGTAAATATGCATAAAAAAAATTTCAATTTATTTTTGTTTGAATCTTTTTTGTTTTTTTGGCATTTTTTCTTAAATTTCCAATGTTTATTGCTGACTAACTAAGTTTGATTAGAAAAAACGGTAAACGGATTTGAAAATCCCAATGATGGCAGGTTTGATCTCCTTAGTTAGCTCCTCTCAAAAATTTGTTGACCTGTGCAAGAAAGGTCAGCAAATCTTTGAGTGTTATGAGCTAACTACAGAGATTAAACCTGAGATCTTAGGGATATTTAAATCATTTTACCTTTTCTAATCAAACTTAGTATCAGCAAACATTGAATATTTTAGATAAAATGTCAAAAAAAAAAGAATTAAAAACAAAAACAAATTAAAATTTTTTTTTGCATATTTACAAAGCTAAACTGTTTATTATAAACTTCAGAGAATAATTTCATCAAAAAACGATAAATCGTGTCGTATTTAAGTTTGCGAAATATTTTGTATTATCTAAATGCTGATATAAAATTTTGATATACTAAAAAATTTTATTTCTCATTATTTGAGATGGTAAATATAAGTTACAAGGGATTTTTAAGTTCTTATATTTTTTTAGGGTATTCTCGTCGCAACTGTCAAATGTCAAAAAAGGCCATTGTTTCAATATCGATGGAATTAAAAAGCCGAAGGCGGAAGAAACTACGAAAAACTGAAAATATATATGAGATAAGGCCATTATGGAGATGTATGCTTTTATGTTTTCATAAACTTATTGACATTAGTAGTGACCTATTTACTAAAATAAAATCCCCGAGTTATACATCTCCAAGTATTATTGCCGACCCTATCTTATTTAATTGCAGTCCTGTTTAACTACAATAAAACATTAGAAATGCTTTTATCACCCATTTACCTAAATTGAACTCAATGCTCAAACTCTTACTTCAGCTCGTCAAATATATGAGCTAACTTTAGAGATAAGACCTGCCATCATAGATTTTCAACCAATTTAACGTTTTATCTAATGTAAGCCAGTTATAAACTAAATTTTTTAAATAAAAAAAACATTAAATACTCCAACAAAAAAATATTAAAAAAAATTATATATATATATAATTTTAATTAAAATTTATCTTGTCATTATTGGTTGAGGTGCCAAATATTTTTGTATAACCTAAATGTTAATAAGAGCTTAATTCTCATTATTTGATAAAAAAAAGTTAAAGGATTTTTTTTTTCTTTTAGGGCGCTTGAGATTTCATTCATTTTTTGAATAATTTTTAAGCGTTACTTACACATAAGTCATATCAGCTATGTTTGTATAGACTTAGTAATTTGAATAAAATTTTTAAACGTACTCAGATCAATAGCTCGGGGAATAATTTGATGTATTCCGTAAGGTTATATATAGGAAACGGAAAAATATATGAATTAAGGCCATCATAGAGATATTTCCTTAAAGTGTCATAATTTTCGCTGATCAATTGATTTTTGTCGACCTTTGTCATGAAAAATAACGTCTTTTTGCGCAGATACAAACTGATCTTGATTGTTATAAAGGTCCTCAAGTTCATTAAAAAACTTGCAACAATTTAATTGTAGAAGTTACTTTGTTATGGTCAATCCTTAGTTTGTCTAATTTCGGTAGTTGACCGAAGGCATCATTACCAAGGAAAAATATTTCGTTGTGCGATAAGTCCAGTATTTCAATATTTTGGCAACCGCTAACCATATGCTGTTCCACCCTTTCAAGACCGGTGTTTGTAATTAATATAGTTTTCAGGGCCGGGAGAGTTTGAAAATTGTGGGGCGCTATACTTTTCACTTCGCGAGAGTTGGTAACGTGAAAGTCAGTGATTATAGATAGAAAATCATTTATTTTGGGTGGCGTTTCTTCAGACAAATCAAACAATCGCTCCAAAATCCTATCCTTTAAATTTAATTCAAAAATTTCGGGAGAGCTGCTATTTAGAATAGTTATGGTAGTTTGAACGAAGTTATGTATTCCACCCAGTTGAACTAGAGTTTTGTCATCCAGCTCAATTTTCAATTTCCGGAATGCATTTTGCAAGTTTTTTACGACTTCGGGAAACGGGTAAGCGCAACCAAATATAGCGACGGGGAAAAATATATCGGTTTCGGTGAGTTGGGAATCTTCGATTTTTATCGTTTTAATGGTATTGCAGAGCGGACCCAAGAAATCACCTGTACTCATGATTCCATATCTATAGGATTTAAGTGATATATTGGTTAAATTATTAACTGATCAAAGTGCTAAATTACAAATAATATTAAGCTAAAGCTTAATTTGTGCATTATAACTATAATAATGATACAAATTATAATAATACTATCAACAAACATCCCTGTCCAACAAACAGGGTTCGATTCTGTGCATAGGCGGCTTTTAGCCCACCTGTACAATTACTTTGAAGCAGCTGAGTGGCCTGCTTAGGCAGTACCTAAACATGACTAAAGTAATAGCCTAGGCTAAAAATCTAGTTCGCCGGCGTGCGAGCAAATTATATTATTTGAACCGGCATATTAATTGCTTTGCTTGGATTCAAAGCATTAAACGGGATGGCGTCACCTAGGTATGGGGGAAACCTTAAACTTAATTGTTTTTTCACTACTTGATTGCAATATTGGACCCAACCGCTAAGAGCTTAATTAATTGAAGATTAACTAATTTAATTTATTCTTTTAAAAAAAAAATCCTACAATCTCATCAGGCCAATAGCACAATTGAATAATGTAATATACTAGAATTTAAGACAAAATTAATTATTAGTGAACTCATTCCGTATTAGGGCGGTATTGAATACTCAAAACTACCACTTTCTTTAGCTAGTAAAATCCAAATTTTTATTTAAAGGAATATTGTAGAAATGAAATATTCAATTTCATCAAAGTTTTTGGTAAATTTATTTTATATTTTTTTAGAAAATGATTTTTTCTAGATTTAGATTAAAAAAGTAGCAATTGATCTTGTGGTAATAATTTCCTCGTTTATAAATAAATTTACACAGTGCCAGAACCATGAATTGGTACTTAATTTTGAACTATCAACTTAGCTTGGTTAAATTTAATAGGTTCAATTGATATTTTATTTAATTATGAAAAATATAATTAATTTTTTAGTTATAGTTTATTTTTAGATTAACCTGCTTATGCCAATCCTTTGCAAAACTTTTGAGCAGAATTTATCAAAAAAATTTAAATTGATTGAGTGTAACTAATACGCTCGACCAAAAATTTACTCAACTATAATTTTTATTTTGATTAACTTGCCCATCTCTGCTAACACTGCTATATAATACAAACTTATTTGCCTTGATTCATTGGAACTATAATTGTACGAGAGCAACGGAACGCTAAATGCATTTTTCTTGTTAACTTTAGCTACGGTCTTTTTGTTGGCAGGGTTTGTCAGGGTGCCCTGAATTTTTATACGCTTTAAAATAAGAGTGGGCGTATTAATTTCAGTTATCTTGGGCTTTTCCCGGGTCCCGAAAGTCGTTAATATCCAGCTATGGATTTCATCGAATGTCATGGATTCACAAGTAACTTCAAGTGTCGTATCGTGGCACTTAGATGTCGAAGGACATATAAAAGTCGATGCCAACAAGAGAAAAATCCAAATATTGCAAGGAATGATAAATGTTTCAACATGGAGTAACATTCGGCTTCCGCATGATGAGCCCTGATAAGTTGAGAGATAAGCTGTTAGGCAATCGTTACATATTACATCTCATTTGGGGTATAGGGCAACGTGCTCATCGACAAGGCATTTAATGATAAATTAGTATATGGAAATAAAATGATAAGAAAACCATTAAAACAACACAAGAAAATAAAATGACGCGTAATAATCATGTAAGTAAATAATAATCACATAAAAAGTATTTTTTGCGAGAATGTGATCAAACAACCAGTAAATACATAAATTTAAATTTATTTAACATTTAAAAAAATAAATACAAGTTGCAAAATAAGGCATGCATGCTAAAAGTTTTCAGATTCCATATCATCATCAATTGGCGTGGGTTGGAGGTGCTCACGAGACGCGACAAAAGATTGATCAAGTGTCATAGCATCATCATCTTGTGTATCGATCGTATCAGTCTTAGCGGCAGTGACTGGGGTAGCTGAAAAGTCGTCGTCGTCGAGATTGGAGGCGTTGGCATACTTACTCAAAACATAATTCAACAAGGGAGAAGGGATGTCGGAGCCTCTTCCAGCCTGTTGAACGCCTTCAACATACTCGTATAAGGGTTCCTTAAATTCAGGGGCTATGGCAAGAAAATCGGCCAACGCAGTGACCGGAAGTTTCGTTAAAATAGGTAAGGCGTGTTGCGTTATCTTTTGGCAACATTTAACGAATCCGAGCCAAGTTTGTTTCTCTTGTTCCCAAATACGCTTTTCGATGAGCCGGATAAGGACCTCCGTAATGAAAGGTAATAAATGCGGATACTGAACGATGGCTTGAACAACGGTCCGCATAAAGAGGAGAGGGAGCGGGACGACTTCGAGTAAACTTTCAATAGCAATGCACACAGTCTCGGCATTAAACAGGCGCTTAGTGGCAAAGCAAAGATTTATAGCTCGGATGAGGGCCTTGGTGTCGCAATTTGCAGCTTCTTCTTCGACCGACACCAAAGGTACCGGGGATTCTCCATCAAGAGGCGTGGTGCTGGTAGAAGGAATTTTTGACGTAGAAACGATTGCCGGTATCATGTGTAAGGCAACTAAGAGTTCGGAGGGCGAGAGAATGGGATTAAGGCCCGAGCAAAGCTTAGTAATGACCTCTTTAACCAAGGAAATGTTAGTAAGGGCTAAAAACTTCGGGAGCAGCCCGATAACCTCGTCACGTGTTAGCCCGGCGACGATAGGAATTAGAATTCGTACATCGGTGATTAGCTTTTTATTGTAATACAAGTTTCTCACGGCATTCACTAACGTTGAGGATGGACCTTTTCTACCCGCATTACTTATTGGTCCTGCAGGTGCTGTATGCAGTAAATCAGGTGTAGCCATCACATAGACGAGTCGCGTGACAAGTGTTTCGGCCCCTTTCGGGCAGCTTTTCACGACGGCCATGAGCTCTTCCGAGTCGACGCCGCCCATTTGACGAATAGGCATTTCCAAGGATTTGAGTATCACGCGTTTTATGTCGGCATTCGCTTGGACATAAACATCAACTAGGGCAGTTGTTAATTTATGGTTTTTTGGTAGAAGGATAAGGAAAAAATGCAAGCATATTTTTATTAATTCATCTGTCCAGGTCAGCTGGATTCGGGATTCTATTTTGATATCCTTTGGTGTATTACCAATCGATTTTGAATTATGTTGCCGTGGATCTAATAAAACTTCGGGAGGATGGGGGCTCTTAAGTTGAGCTATCTGCTGAAGGGCAAATTTTTCCATGATCACAGCATAATTTTTCGTATCGTACAGCTTTTGCATAACGAAATCGAGAGCTAGTTTTCTCAGATCAAGATCCGATGAATGGGTCATGGCTGCAAAAAATATTTTAGACAACACTTCGTTCCTAACGGCGGGCCTAGTGTCGGCCATTTTGGCACAAACGGGAAATAGCATATTGGCAATGGAAGTCGCAGGGGCAGATTGCCGTCCTGGGTCATCTTCGGCATCTATGGCTTCGGTTATAAAACCGAAAAACTCATCAATTATAAAGGTGGTTATGATAGGAGCTTCGGTCACTAGACGGGTAAGGCAGTGAGCATTTTCGTCTTTTACGCATTGTCGGGCAAATTCAATAAATAATTGTTCATATTTGGCGCAGGAGGTAAGGTCCAACGCTAGACCTTCACGGTAAATTTTACCCAAAACAACGAGAGCCAAATCAATTTGGGCAGTGAGATCAGACAATATCGATGCGACTAAAAAATCAAGGATTTCAGCCGAAAACTTAGATTTTGAAGCGTGTTTTTCAAATTCGGTTTTAGCAACATTTTGCGTGGCAAGCAAAACATCCTTAAATGAAATGACGTTGGTTAAAAGATCAATTTTGTATTTCAGGGGATAGCGTTCATTGGTGGGTGAGTTAAATAAGATACGGAATACGGCATTCTTACATTGAACGCTAGCGTCAAAGTTATCCAGTATTTTGGCTTTTGCGTGCTGGGCTGCATAATTCTCAGGATTTGCAAGGTCGGCCATGGAAGCCTCCGATGACCCCGATGCACCGTTAACACTTGCGAAAGATCTTAGGCATTGCCTAAGCCGACTCGAACGCTTAACTACGTCAAAATCAGACACCTGTGTTTGTCCCTGCGATTGTTGCAATGATTTTCGTAGTTTGGAGCTAAAAAGCCTTTCCATTTGTTCCTCAAGAAGGTGAGCTGTTTTCTCGCCACCGCCTAAAGTGGCTTTTATGCCGCCCTTCACCATGGAAGCACCTATAGTAGATTTCACATATGTTTTGCTATCCAACGCTTCTTTCAAGGTGTCATTTTGAGCTTGGTTTACAAGGTTACTCAGCAATTGTGCCAGTTGCAATTTGTGGGTTTCAGAGCCAGCTTTTGAAATTGCATGGTAATTTTGTACAAAGGTAGGTGGGATAATGTCTGGAACCTTAAGCAAATTATCTAGCACTAATCCTACAACATTTTCAGTTGTGAGAGCATCAAGGTACTTTTTTGTTTCAGCATTTGATATATCAGTTGCTAAATTTAAATTGGCCTTTCCCTCCTCAATCTTAAATTTTGTGCCAATCTCTAAGTTTGTTGTGGAAGACAATTTAGCAAACTTGTACAAGCATCTTGAAATTTCAGTCTGGCTCAACCCCAGCTCAATCAAAATTGGAACAATTTGAGATTGATACTCAATAGATGATGGATGCTTTACAAGATTTATAAAACGGTTTTTGAGGCCCTTTTTCACAGAAGTAACCTGGGATTTAGCTAAAGTTGGTGGGAGGTTGTTGTACAAGGTAATAAATGTTGCAACAATTTTACCCATATATTGAGGCCGCTGTAAAGCAATATCAGTGAGTGATCCAATAAGTGTGTTTAAATTAGAATGTGATATAGTCATTGAGGCACAAAGCTTAACCATGGATGTTAAAATTTGTTTACTCTCTTCCTGCAATTGCAGGTATCTTAAAAATTTGTGTCTTTCAGGTACATCATCTAAAGAAAAGGTAGAAGTTTTAGCTGAAAAAGAATCTGCAGATTTACTACTTTGAGCTAGGACAACAGCCTCCATAAATTTAATAACCTGTGTACGCACGCCATCATTGTCGGATTCAATCATATTTAGAACATAACTTTTAATGTTTTTTAAAAATATCCATATTTGATGAGTCATATCATTTATGGTTGATTGGTTATCTGATTTAGTTACCCAAGCTAAAAAGACTTTGTAGATAGTTGTAATTATTTGAATAATTCTTTTCTGAAACAGTGGATTAGCATCCCTAAGATATATATTTATATGACCCATGACCTTGCCTAAATTTTGTGGATTCTTTTTACAAGCCTCTTCAATAAATGAAATCACACACTTTTTAACTTCGATGGAAGGATCTGCCTGAAAAGCCAGTATATCATTAAAAAAAATATCTAATAAGGCAGGATCTTTATTGATCACGACGTCCTGGGCTTCTTTCAATGCATTAAGCTTATCCTGTTCTGTATCCGCTAACGTAGCACAATTAATCAAATAAATAACCTTTTCAGAATTTGTGGACTGGCTGGACTCAAAAAAAGAAGGTTGTTGCAGCATGTCGGTTGAAAGCATATGTAGTAAAATTACGAATGTATGCTAAATAAATGTGATGGCTGCAGTAGACTCTTTTGAATCCTTTTTTAATGAAATAAATAATACTAATCATGTATCCTTTTTTTCTTCTAATTTTTAGCCAAGTTTTATTGAAAGGTGTAGCAAGAACTTATCTTTAATAAATCCTAAATGGCTTTTTATATCTAATGTACATTTATTAATAAATTATTAATTTTTTTAGAAGAAATTAGAAAATATTAAAAAAATATTAGATACATATTATGGTGATTCAGTTGAATTATCTAGCAAGAAAGAAATTGACAAAATGAAAATGTATGTTGAATCTAATTGTCACCCAGAATCAAAAATGAGAATAAACCCTTTGTTTACAAGGAGTGGATTTGTGCTTGGAGGCATACCTATTGTTTTTGGAATGCTCTATTTTCATTCCCCTCAATGGCAAATATGGTTGGCAAAAAATAAAAAACAAACATTCATGTTTGTAACCTTACCCATTGTATTTTTTCAATGGCTAAATCAAACCCAAAATGCTTTATTTAATTTTTCCAATAGGAGTAATGCTTTGGTAATTGATACAATAATCACTGTTTTTATTTTAAGTCTTTTTAAATAAACATTGTTTTTAATTTAAATATTTTATATATATGGTTTTGTTTTAAATGTTGTGAATTATATATTTTTTTTTGTTTCAATAATCCAGATATATGAATTATTTATTTATTTTTCTAATAGAAAGTATCCACACCTACTTTTGTAACAAGTTATACCTTTGCAACATTTAGTGCCATTAGTGTTGCAGTAGGTATTTATGTTTTTTCCACATGTTAAGGTTTGGAGTCTTTACAGAAACACAGACATATATCAAAACCTGTTCATACAATTTCATTGACGAAATTTATACCATTTATTGCTGTAGGTTAATTTTGGTTTATGATAAAATTTTAGCAATTGCAAATGTAGTTAATTTGCTATGTATGAGGTTTTCAGAACTTCAGACGGGAATTAAAATATCCACCAAGGACAACCAGTATATATGCCACTCTACTAAGGCTGCTCAAAAGGTTTTTTACATTGCATTAAAATTGACACATATCACTATATATATTAATATCAGATGCTGGTAATCTTGCCCTTATATGATGGGGTATGCTTGTAGTTTATACGTTTTGTCACATTAAGAGTTATATCAGAAAAAATGTTTATTATTAAGTCATTTAAGGGTGGGTTATTTATTAATAATTGTTAAGAGCAACTGTAATATATCAACAAACTATATTATTTGTGAAATTTTCATAAAACTTTAAATCTTTCAGTCTGAAATTACACTAGTCACTTGTAATTAATTAATATAGTTTTTTGATATAATTCAAAAGTGTTAAATTTTTTGCTTAATTCTTTACTTTACTTCATTAGCCTTATTGAAAATTAAAAAAGAAAATGATAAAAAAAATTATAAACATTTTTTTATGATTTTATAACTGGCTACATAAAAAAAAATTAAACCTATTTTTTGGAAGCACATATAATATGGATTAACTCATAAAATTTTATTTTAAGCAATTTTTCTTAGTATTGGTTTGGCTATATTTTAATTATAAATATTTTATAAAAGTTTAAAGTCATATTGAAAAATGGGTAAACTCAAAGAGAGCACCCATTTTGTAGGCATTTACATGTATTATGTTAAAATTGTTGATTTTGATATTTAATACTTTGTATTTCTAGGCATTGATTGAGACCGGTTTTACGAGAGTTGTTCTACCTATTCCCATCTTAGTGCTTCCACCTTTTATAACCGATTATCTGATCCGACGGTTAAATGAATAAATCTTTATAAATTTTTTAGCGTATTTTCAATAATTTATCTTTCTAATATTGGATAAAAAAATATGACTATGAAGCATTTTCTCTTTACTATTCATTTAGATATAGTTTATATTTTCGGAGGCACCCATCCTTTGTGCTGGTCATTCAAGGCGTTGCAGTTAGCTTATGCTTTGCGCTTGCTCTCCCTTTTGCCATCTCTATTTTCCCACAAACTTCAAAGGTATAGTTTATTATGCTTTATATTTTACGTTATCCAAGACATAATTTAAAAAATATACTGGACATATAAATATGCCTGTAACACTTGAAATTACCCATAATTGTCCGAAAAAGGGTTTCCACTTTTTTATACCAAAACTAGAATCTGCATAAAATATTTGCACACATTACAACATAATTGTATTCTCTAATTTAAATAACAATTTTTGTTACAAAATATAAATATACCTTATAGTAAAAAAAGTGTGCCGTTATTTAAAGTTTTTTATAGACTTTTAGGCTCGCACAATTTTAGTTACTACTTTTTTTTTAAGATTTTATATGTCGATTTGGAGCCTAAAGCACGCCAATCAGTGGAGCGATTTTACAGTAATGCCAACCAATTGCATGTTGCACAGCCGTTAGATGCCTACGTTTACTATAATAAAGGATTATAGTATTTATTAACTGCTAATCGTCAGTTCATATCTCATTTATCTGTGCTCACCCCTCTTTTATAATATTTCACAGGTCAACAAATTTTTGAGAGTTATGAGCTAACTACAGAGACCAAACCTGCCATCTTAGCTATCTTCAAATCCGTTTACCGAATTTGCTGATCAAACTTAGTTAGTCAGCTATAAACATTGATAATTTTTAGAAAAAATGTCAAAAAAAAGCATATTGACAACAGCTAAACTGTTAAATTCTAACTTCAAATGATGTTTTTTATTAAAAACCAATAATTTGGACGCGAAATCTGTACTATCTATAAGCTGCTGTAAGAGCTTGGTATACTAAAAATTTTATTTCTTATTATTTGAGATGATAAATATAAGATACAAAGGATTTTTATATGAAAAAAAAATTCTTGAATTTTTTCTTAGGATATTCTCGAGGTTGCAAAATTTGTCAATTTGGTCAAAAAGGCCATTTTTCGATATTGACGGATCTAAGGAGGAAGGCGGAGGAAACTGCTACGAGCGGAAAATATATATGAGATAAGCATTATGGAGATGTATGTTTTTATGTTTTCATTAACTTATTTTTTCTGGCATTGATATTTGTTGACCTGTGTTATGAATATTTAATTTGCTACAGAAACATATTGGAAAAAAGTCTATATTTGTAAACTATATTCATATATTTTATACATTTAAAAGTTATTGAATTATATTATGGTATATTTTAATAAAATAATATTTTCATTTTTAAATATTACTAATTTATTTTTTAATATGGAAGCAGGTAAAACCTAAAATATAAAAATTTATTTTAATTCTAAAAAAGAGCAGATGTTGTATTGTAGGGATGAATGTTAGTTATTTTATTTTTCTAAATATATTGAATGTTTTAAAAACTGTATTACTATTTTTTTTCATACTCAATTTTCGCAGCATTTATTTATATACAATTTAATATACATATATTTTCGATTTTGTAAACAATGTCTTTAAAGTTTTTCACGCATACAAAACAGACTCTAAGCAAAAATTAATTTATAATAGAACAACATATGATTTTGAAGAAGTTTTGATAAATTTAGTCCGAGTAAGGTGTTTTCAAACTAGTGCCGAATTTGTAATCAGGTTTGCGCCATGAAGAATTTTTCTCCGTTTGTGTATTGAACACGCTTGCCAGATACCTCACTCCTAGGCAAGATAATTAAAACCGCTCCTTAAGAATAAAATGAAGTGTTATAAAAGGTCGAGTCGAGCACTGGAAACAAGAAAATCACATTTGCTTGATTTGTTCCAAACATGATAATTTTTAAATCTAGAAAATAATCGAATATGTACTAATTCCTCATTTAATATAATTAATGCAAGTACTATTATAGCAGATTAAATAAAAATGAAGGAAATTTTATTTATGCAAAAAACATTATAATTTAGAAATTATTAGTATAAATATATTCTAATTTAGCATTAGGAACATTGGCGGCTGGATAAATAATGTTGATCCAAGGGTTCTGTAGCAATTTGTTTAAGTATTTCTGCCTCGGGATTGCTCGTTAGCGGGACAACGAATATTTCTATGCCTGTTAAAATTATGCCTATTAGGTTACGTTTCAGGTTTAAACTGATTTCATCTTTTTTAAATTCAAATACCACGACAATCATATAGTTTAGAGCCAGCTCAAGCAGTATGCCCAACATTACACCGTCGACAAAATATTACGATGGCAGGTATCGAAAATAAGTAATGAATTTTGGGTTTAAAAGCTATTAACATTATTATTTTGTAAGTTTTTTTGCTATAAATTATACTTTACTTATTAATAGAGTTATAAAGGACCCTTTTAGAAAAATTAAATGTATTTTGCTAATATTTAACTAACATTCAAGAAAATTTATTTTACCTTTATTATACGGGGAAAAAATGGTTTAAAACATAATATTTCGAGTTCCAGTTTATTGCAAAATGTGGGTAGGTTTTTAGTAGCTAGTAGAGTTCCACACGGGCCGTAATATATCGGCCCCGCCCACTCAGCACAGTTTTCTACTTAGGCTCGGTTTGGCCTAAAAAAATTTTTATTTGCCCGGCCCGAAATTACAATTACGGCCTGAAAATGTTACATTTCAAGCTATAAATTTTATAAAATTATTAATCAAATACAGTGCAATCGAAGTATTACCCTAACGTGATCAAAAATTTGTCCACTTCCAAATCAGGAATTTTTAAAAGACCCAGCTTGAAATTATTTTTTCTAATTTAGGGACGCCCACCTCGCACACGGATATTATATTTTCTATGACCCTAGCCGACCTCCACCCTGATGGTTTTTTTACCGCCAGTAACTAATTAGTAGGAGCTTAAATAACACTGGACAATTTGGACGACCCTAAGCATCATTTAGGGAAACTATAGTTTTTGGTCAAGTTTTTGGCGCTGATCACAAATATGAAACCAGAATTTTAGCCAATGCCTCCGATTTTTGGTTATTCGGTGTAAAAGTCGAGATTTTTCAATTTTTGGGGTATTTTGGGCTTCTATATCATAAAACCTACGGGTAGTAACAAAAGTTTAAAAATATATTTAGATAACGGAAACATTAATTATCAACGTAAGGGGTTTAAATTTTTTTTAAATATTTAAATTTTTTTTTATTTTCTCATTTTTATAAAATTAGTGGTTTTCGTCATGAAATCCGTTTTTTAATCCTAAATAACTTGAAAGTAAATTGCTAGTAATTTCAGGTAATAACCTTTTTTAGAAACAGTTTTTATAAGGAATCTAAATATGCCAATAGAATTTTGGGAAAATTAATAGTTAAAGAAATTGTGAATTTTTTTCTGAACTTTGGACGCGGTTTAAAAAAAATTGGAGGCATTGGAAAAAAAACTAAGCCCGGGATCGTTATCGCAACGCAAAATAATTCTCTACAAAACCCTCAAAAAATTGTTTATGTTGTTTTTTTTGTTGTCCAGTGTAATCGATGATTATATAATTAATAAAAATGCGTAAGCTTGACTTGGTTAAGGTAATAATTTTATTTGTTATCAGTCTAACAGCATCAGGAACTGCAATAACAGGTAAGTCCATATAAGCATCAAATAGTAATTGTGCACCCCTCACCATTTATTATTGGTTTCTTAATAAAATGAGTGTTATACCAGCTAATGTGCCTCTTTTTTTTGATATAATTTATGTGGCGAGTTGCGCCGACTAAGTTAAACTCTGACGGCAGGACCTTATAGGTTTTTTCCGGAATGTAATGGAAGTAAACAATTTGACATTGGAGTTTCTTAAACCTTTCTCCCATCGAGGACGGTTCTCATCAGGGATTTGATTTAGCTCCAGCGGAGCGCCCCGCAGGTTAAAACGAAATTTAACACGCCGGCAACCTAGGGTTTTAGGCTCTTAAAAAATTAGATTGCTTTGAGAATTCACTAAAAATAGACCATCCCATTAACTAGACTTTAATTGTAAAAAAGGTCGTCCGGAGCGATGTAATTATGATAGATAAAAATCCTATCATTTTTTGGTTATATAGTAATGTAAAAATACCCATATTTTTGGACATTTTTACGTTATTAAGTGGAGTAATAGATGAATATCCATGCGTTAAGAAATATGTTCGTTTTTTAGCTTTAATCCGTCCTCCGCGATTTTGCATACGATAGGCTAATCCAGCTGCCAAATCTAATTCGTCACCTCCCCCTTTATCAAAATTCGAATATAAATAAAGGATTTAATATCGTGGCATATATGGAAGTTAAACATTTAAACATGTTATTTCAAACGGAAATTACACAACCAATTCACTTTTTTAGGGGTTGAGAAGAAAAAAGTTGGGCGGCCGTCCATAACCCCTGTTTACAATAGGATTAAGTGCATATATCCGCCAACTCCATAATAGCTATTGATATAACGCCACATTTTCTAGAATATTACAGTTTTTAGGCTTCACAATCCTGACAAATGCAGAAGGTCAGAAGCGTTAAACTGCTAAAACACTGCCCGTAAACCTCTCGCCCCCTCTTGAAAATACGGCAACATAGGGCAGCGCCGTTAGTAGCCTCTCGGGTCCCAACCTAGATCAAAAGTTAAAGACCGGCTGACAATATTTATATATAAAATTGAGAATGATCAAAAAGCCCTACAATTTCACTTACCACATTTATTTGAAGATAATAAATTGTGTATTAGATTAAAGTGTATATATACCAACATAAATTATTGCGTCAATGTAGTCCATGACCCGTGCATAGGTTCTTCCGGCAGGTAGATCTAGGAATATTTGAGTGTCATCTGAGTAAGTTACGATCCCAATGCGCGTTTTTTCATATGATATTGGGTTTTTGGCATGAATTTCATTAACCAATTTCTGCAAAATTAAATGTTTTTACTCATAATTTTTATGCTATAACGTAAATCAAATGTTTTAATTCAAGCTTTAAGATTCACATTCGGTGTTAAAATTTGAATCATATCTTTAAAATGTTTAAGCCTTTATTCCATTAAAGATCAACTTTTATAAAATAAAAGAGGCCAACATTTTGGCCGACAGGGACCTATTTATACTCTAATCCCTTTACTAACAGGCCTGCTCCAAAAACGTCAGTAATATTGATCCCACGGTTCATAATGACTCCAAGTCCTCTTGCCTAAATAGGAACTCTTAAAAAAACAATAATTACTATTTCTTTTTTAATGAATTCCAGTTTGTTCCCATTGCATTCACTAACATATTCTGTTACCGTCCGCAGGCTATATTCCGCCGGCGGAATATTGTTAGGACTAGACATCAACGTTTAAAGCCTACATTATGCCGACTGAATTTGGGTAGTTACAGTCCCGTTTAGGTAAAGCGCTAATAATATGCCGCCGGCGAACATGCGTTTTGAGTGTACGTCCAAAAATATTCCGCCGGTGGTATATAGGCTATTAACGTTGAGGTCATGTCCAAACTATATTCCGTTGGCGTTAGAATCTAGGGTTTTGACCCTGAGAGTTATATATAAATTTAACACAATGTATGTAAACCTTTAGCTCAACGATTTCACAATTGAATACTTCGGCCCCTATGGTACTACTTACATCGACTACGAAAACAACATCCAATTCGTAAGGTGCATCAATTTGTGCGCCTTCATTTTCTAAATATTTAACGGTTTGTTTTTAGGTATCTTTTCAGCCGGTTATGGCTTTATCGACGCGCATTTACATAGGCGTAGTTGTACATCTTAATTCTTAAATCTATATTTTTTAAACTTTACGTTTTCTTTATTAATTTTGAATTATTACATGAATTAAGAGCTGGGAAAACAATAAACCTGATTCATTAGCTCTTCAGCTCCATAGTTTGGGCAAGAATTGGAGTTTAACATAATAGTTAAGGGGCTAAAATAAAACTAAATAGCTTCCATTTAAAAAGGGACAATAAAACTCTAAAAAAGCGGTTCTCCTAAATTTGTCCGAAAAGATGACTTTTTGATTTATTTTTATAATTTTAGACTTTTTTTTTATTAAGAAACAGAAAAATTACAATCTAATACAATGAAATAAATGCGTCTCATATTTAGTTTAAAATGCAGGCTGAATCGATCGGTAAATTAATTGTAAACAGTAGCGTCGCAAATATTATAACCGCGAGCATGAACTTTATAAATTTAGTAAAAACGTTTGAGGGCTGAGTTAATTAATGCATCAGTAGGTTTTCCTAGTATAAAATTTTCAGGATGAGCTAATATTGAAAAATACAGGACACCAAGTGGCGAGTTATTCTGAAGTCTCATCAAAGGTATCGTTCAAAAAGTTGTTCGCGCTTTTAATCTTACCCTTAGTGGATAAAGATTTGCTAACTTAAGCGGCCCTTCTTAAATTCCTATAGTGAGATTAAATCGACTGCCCTCGCTGTTTTTTCTTACAATGTTAAATAAGCTTTTATAAGCTAAAAAAAGAGCCTTTTAAATGATTCTTATAAAAGGCGCGTTCAGAGTTCATTTATTTTTTGGTTTTTTCTAAAAAAAATATTGGTTTAATGTTGCAAAATTTTTTAAGCGTTAAAATTTTCAAATGAGTCATGTGAAAATGAGTTTCAGCTATGTATGTGTAGTAGTTAAAAATTTAATAAACTGAGAGCAATAGCACTGGAAGTAAAAAATGTTGCATATAATGCTTAATAATTTTTTTTATGTAAATACTTTAATTTTATAAATTTAAAATTTTTATTTACAATTTTTCGAAAAAAATGAATGAACTTGAACGCGCTCTATTGCATGAGAAAACGTTTTGGTATTTTGGTAAGCTCACAAACTAGGTTGTTTTTCATTTGCCCAAACTGTCCATCACAATCACGTTTTTTGTTTCCCCTGATCTGAATAATATTGCATAATTATTCTTCTAAATTTATTAATATTATAAATGTTATTGCGTATTTTATGATGAGCAAAAATAAAAAATATTATATTTATTTTATGCTATTCAGGCCCGATTCTAGCTTTTCCAATTGGGGGGGGGGGGGGGGACAAAAAAATTTTTTTTGCCCTTTGCCCCCCCCCCCCCCCCCCCCAAAGGGGTCTAGAATCGTGCCTGATGCTATTTAAAATTTTATTTTATATCTTTTATAGAAATTATTAGCATTAGTTATATATTCAATACTAGAGGTTACAATCAAGGGGCTCAAACTAAGATTTTAGCGGGGTTAATGAGGTAAGCTCTCACTCCTTATTTAAATTAAATATTGCCAATTAATATTAATTAAAAACATTATTAATATAATGATTTGTTTTTTTTCAAACTCATTATGAAAAATGTTACAGTCCACAATTCAAACTAAAAGAGTACCACTCATAAAAGTTGCAAGCTCAAACGCATTAATTTTTTTGCTCACCACTTTGAGCAGTTTTATAGGTAAAAAAATCAAATTGGCTGCGGCTAGTAAAAAAAGAGGTTCTGAAGAATAAAAATTGAGCACATTTGATTAACATTGAGGTGGCAGTGTAAAAAAATTTAAAAAAATCTAAATTTTTTAAATTTTTTTTTATTTTAAAAATATTTTTTTTTACAATTTCAAAATTATTATTAGCAGCCATAACCGCGTAACCTTTAACAATCTGATAATTTTGTATTGTTAATAGGCATATGGACTTAGGTTTATTAAATTTCTAGAAACACATAAAATAATATAGCCACAGAAATTTTTAATATATAGAGATCAACATTTTTTTAATTGTAAAAATGCTACTTGGAAGAGTAATGTGAAGTAATGCAGAATACAATAAAAGGACAAATTTTGTCATGATAATTCATCAAAAAAAATGATTGTTGCAAATTAGGCAATGTAACAAGTGGGTCATCTTTAATCGCATGAAATGTTTTTGAAAAAAACAATTTGCATTTGTGACATGCTCAATAACAATAAGATATTCTGTATTCGAATAAATCTAGCGTTTTTAGAAATCACTTCATAATTTTGGATCACAAAAATAAAAAAAAAGGTAGCCGAAATCTAAGAAAATGCATTTTTGGATTGTCAAATTTATATAAAATATGAAGAGGTTAAACTCATTAATAAAAATCATATATTTTGTAGAAGACCAAAATACGAAGTATATGAGTATTATTTTTTTTAACCCGCGATTAGCAATGTGGGGTCCATATGGACCCCAGCACATTTTTTTTAAAAATCTTCAAAAATATTTTGTATTATGAGTCAAATTTTTTTAACTTTTTTCTTGAATACATATTGAACAAATCTAGTAATTAAAATTTGGTCTTAATCAAATAACAAAATTTAG
>JAUIRJ010000107.1:0-64742 GCA_030555515.1 Acutogordius australiensis | reverse complement strand
ACTTTTAACAATTTTTTATATAGCCATAACCTTTTTTTGCTTATGAAATTTGTGTTTATGCCTAAATTTTGAAATCTTTGAATGATAATTCGCGAATGAAAATTTGATATATTTTGGAGTGGGGGGGGGGCAACCTTATTTACACTTAATTATATACCCCTTTTTAATAATTCATAGATTTTTTTGGAGGGCAATATCGGTTTAACTTGTCCATCTGTATTTTTTTTATCATTCTTAGCTATTACTTAATCTATAACGTGAACCATTTTTCAATGCAGCCTAGTATTTTTTTAAAAGGTGACCCCCTCGCTCCCCCTACCCCCCTTTCTAATTTTGATTGTGTATTGTGTCCTTATACATAAAACCTTTATATATATTTTCTTTAAATTTCTTGCACCTTTTACTATTATATCACTTATATATGATTCATTTAAAGAGCCCGCCCCATGTGATTTATATTTTATATATATTTTCATTTTTTTTCCCCTTTTCTGCTAGGCTTAGCCATAAACATTTATATTGGCCATAAGCCCTATTTTTTTAATTTATAAAAGGGTTTTTGTCAGTATTTTTGTACTTTGTTAATTATTTATGAAAAAAAAACATGTACTTATAAATAATTTGACAAAATATGAAATTTTACAAAAAAAAACTTTTTTTTATTTGCTGTTTTAAAATTTAACCTTGCCATGCTAAAAAAATGATTAAAGGTTGCGTAAAATGCTTTTAGTTGCTAGAAAATTTTTAACATTTTGAAATTTTATTAATGAAAATTTAAATCACCTTTTTGGTATTTGTAGTCATTTTAGTGTATATTTATACTATCTTAGGCTACGAGGATCTTGATTAGATCTTTTTTATGCCATCATTTTTTTGATTAACCTTTAATTTTTTGGACCCGCTTTGGTGCATGTCGGAATTGTATCAAAATTAAATTTCCTTTATCCTTATTATTTTGACTCAAAAAACATCTTATTTTGATTTATTTTACATTCATATATTGACTTTCGTTGCCACGAACTCTGTTTTAACCTAAGATATAGCCGTTTTTGATGTTTTTGCTTTCAAAAAATAAACAATCTACTACGAAATTTGAAATTTTTATAATATTTAACAAAGCTAACTATACATTTTTCAAAAATGACTTTTTTGAAAATTTGCGAAAAGGTTTTAATTATTAACGCATAAAAAGAAGCCATAATCCTTTTTATTAATTTCAGAGTTTATTATAAATTCGTTTTAGCAACAAATTTTTACCATCTTGAATCATTTTTTTTAATCGCGTGATTAGATAAGGCCATCAAATCCTAATTTCATGTTAATAAAAAATTTGTTAGAATATTACTACCCGCTAAATTGATAATTTACTAAACAAAATACAACACAATATATAGAAAATTAAATAAAAAATTAGAAATCGCTTTTTATATAAAATGGTCCTATCTTAAGTGTTTTATTAGTATATTAGTTGCCTAGTTAATTATTTTTTTGTTTTATGCATTGACCTAAATATGTTCACCAAGCTATTTGCTATAATTTAAAATAAGCACTAACTTTTTTCCCGATTTTACATTTAATGATATTCATAACAATTTTATTATCACATTGTTCCTCTTTATATCTGTAAATTTATTATATGGCTTTTTTTTAATATAAAAACAGAATGTAATGTTTTAAATCTTTGTAAAAACCAAAAAGGTTATTAAATATTTTTGTCAAGATTTAATTGCTTTTCTGTTTTTATAATAAAAGGGCCTTGTAATTAATTTATTACATCTTAGGCAACCATTGACGAATCTTACTTTTTTGATCTTATTTCGCGCCACTTTAATTTTCTTTTTCATATCTTATGTGAAATAAAATTGAATTTGGTTACATACGTATATATTTAATTGTCTTCTATAATATTATAATCTTGTAAATAAGCAATTACAAATGTAATTTAATGTGAAAAGGTAAATTTTCCGCACTAATATTCGTATTTCTTTAATAATTAACCGGTGCATGTATTAGGTTGCTAAAAAACCACCTCACGGCCTCATCTCTTTTCGACATACCCGTTAGGGCTTTGGCACTTTTATCACGAACGTTTACGGGGCAATGGATATTACCCATACTAGACAAATATAATTATCACACTACTGTTCATATGAGATACGTAAACTTCATCAAATCCATATAAATATTTAGTATATGTTGTTGTTGTTAGTAGCCCCTGTTCGTTGGACCTAAACAGTTGGATGTAGAAGTGAGTTTGAGGGCTGCGAGGGCTGGGTTAAGCCAAAGATCTATCGGGGAGATAGGAGGCCCCCGGTTTGGGCAGATGAGCCAATGTTCGATACTATCAGCGGATGATTTACAGTCATTGCAGATATTATTAAGAGAAGGGTCCATGCGAGCTCTAAAGTCTGCCAGTAGTTGACAATGACCAGAGCGAAGTTGAGCTAGGTGGGAACGAATTTTTCAGGATAAAGAGGTTTCTAAAGGCAAAACGGGAGGAGGTCGACCGTTTAAAACTTTGTTATTTGGATAGGTGGCAATGGTATTGAGCTTCGTCTTGGAGAAATTTTTTTTGAGGGCTGACTTTCTAAAAAAAATGGTTTCAAAGGAGATTAAAATATTTTATAGTTGCAAAAAACAAAAAATAATCTGTAAAATTGGAATTTCTTTTACTACATTAAAAAATTTTCTCAATACATTAAATAAATATTATTAAATATTGTATAAATTATGTTTATAGGTGTAGTTGATTTTAGACCAAATAAATGAAAAAAATTATTAAAAGAAAAAATTAATGATTTTGTTATATTTTATACGAAAAAAAATTTTAATAACTTTAAGTTTTGAGTCTTTAAGTCACAAAGACCATCGCTTTTGGCATTTTAAATGTTTTTATGACAAGCTGAGAAGTAGGGCAACTAAAAAACGAAAAAAGGATTGTAAAATAGTATACACTGTGGAACTGTTCTAAATAATTCACCTTTGGGTCTGATGGCCTGTATTATTTTATTCATTTAACTTTTGTAAGTGAATGAATAATTAATTTCTTATGTTAGATAAATATACATCCTAATTGGTAATAGACTACTTGAATAATCTTGCTACTTTTTTGACTTAAAATATAAATATTGATTGAGCGTCGATATTAATTTCATGTTGATAATATGTGAGAGAGAAACTGTTTTTTACAAAATGGGAATATATTAAACTTTGCACATTTTGCTTCCAGTCAACCAAACTGCAGTCGATTGATTAGATGATTTAACGGCTTTTGAGATCTAGCCTAAGGTTATGAAATATAACGCACACCAAATACACTGATATTTTAAAATAATCTTTCATAACTTTTTTATTAGGCGCTAATACGCAATTGAGTTATAACCGAGCTTTTAAATTAACTTGTATAAATATCCTCAATAAGGGAAACGGAGGCCTATTAACCGACGATATTCAAAAAGAAGATACCGATTTTGTTGAAATAAATTAGTCATTTTTACATAATTTCTAAACATAACGTGATTTAATTAATTTGATAAAAAATTGTTAATATATTTTCGCGCGTCCTATTCAGATTAATGTTATACTGTAAGAAAATTTCAAATTACCCATACAAATTAAAATGTTGATAAATTTTCTTTTTTTAGAAATAAATTTTTGCCAAACAATGGTTTTTTACTAATTTATTGTTAGTCTAATTATTTAAAAAAACATATTTAATCAAACAAATTTAATTAGGGAAGATTATTACTTATATGAAAAAATTGGCCATTTTATTTTGGATCGAGTCCCAGGAAGATAATTTTATTGGACAAGTTTGGACGGATTTTAAGCAATTGTCTCGGACCGGAACTAGTATAAATAGAATTGAATCGGACCTTATAATCAAAGTGCGTAAAAGACTAAAGGGCATAGAGAGCGAGACAATTAGCCTACATAAGCTTTAACCACTGTTTAACTTAACATGAAACCATAAAATTTGAAAACTTGCCCAGGGCAATTTATGTAAAGTATCGTAGTTTATAGATTAATTGACCAAGCAAAAAAAATATCTTCTTTTTTTTTAAAACTGTAATCGCCTCTTTTAAAGCAAAACAAAATTTGTTTGTCATGGTTATTTTAACGTGTCACCATTTTAATGACCCAATTGAAGGAACATCCCTGAGTGGCCACATCCAACAAATCTATGAAATTCCGATAACCGATATTATGAGGCCTTTAATAGCTATGATTACGGATGAAAATGAGCTGGGAGAAATGGTAGAATCCTTGCAGGTTTTTCTTTATCAATTATTTCACCTGGCCGGAATATTTATGTACGATCTACCTGTGGCCAATACCGGCCTTAATATTGGTAATTAAAGAGATCAGCTATATTTTGACATTAGCTTAAGTCAAAAAAAGGTTTAATGTGTCGACAAGATAGCTAGAAAGTAGAGATAAATTTTCCTCCGGCCTATTTCAAAGATTATATAAAACATTTAATTTTTGTCGATATTGATGCAAAACACATTGAATTTACACAATTAAACGAGCTTATTTGCAATTTAAATTAATGGATTTTATCGTGGTAAGTAAGACTTGATCTTAAAAAGGTTAGGCGAATTCAAAAGTCATTTAAGACAGCCTGTTTTATAAGAAATAGTTCTTTATTATTTCATAAGAAACGTTGGAGTCAAAATAATTAGAAGACTTATACTGACTACTAATCATCCAACTTTTAGTGTTTATATCTTTAAGCCTGCTTAAACATCAAAATGTCAATAAAATCACAAAGACTGAAAAAAATTTATTTGGGTAATTGAAAAAACTGAAAAATTTTTAAAATTAACCAGTCACTATACTGTTTTTTCAGTCGATTCTGATAGTTCAAATTGATCGCGACATATTTGTTGCAATTTTTATATATACACAATCTAATTAGAAAAAATGTTGCGAGAGACCGTTCGAGCCTATTGACGTATTATGGGTGAAAGGGCATTCAGGGAGTGATCATTATTATTTCTCATTTGGGGACACGCTAATTTACGAAGCCTATAAAAGAGCGGGAAGAACTTTGATACCTTGCAAATTGATTGAAACTCCCGTGGCCGATCTACGATTCTACATGGGATCTTCGGCACCCTTGAAGCTTTGAAAATGACTAATCCATAGAATCTAATGAATGAATAATATTCTTTTTTAAATTGAGCGGAATATAATGGTGTATTTTAATTTCTTACATTGTAAGCTACCTCATCTAAGCTAAACATTTATACATTTTTATGCAAAGCAATTTTTAACTTGGTACCAATAAAGCGACTTATTAACCGGCCATATAGACATTTTTTAATTCAAAGGCAATCAAGGGCCAATTTAGGTTGTTAAGCACGGTCAGAGTTGGGGAAAAGCCCATTTTTGGATATTTTTTGTTTTTAAGAATAGAGGGATAACAAATGGCTTTAACGATGAAATATATGTTGGCTTTACTCCACTATGTGAAATAATAATCATTATTAATTTATACTTGCAAAATTCTACTCCCTTATAAACTATAATAAATATAAGAGGATTATAAATTTAAATTCATTAATGCCGGTATTTTTAATCTTTAAAAAAACAAAAACTAAAAAAAACGTATTTATATAAAAGTCAAAAATTATGGATAAAGTTAAAAAAAAACTTTTTAGTAAAAAGACATGTAAAAACACTTAAAAAATAACTAAAAAATGATTAAAAAAGCTATGTTCAATGTTTATAACCTTTACAATGAAACTTTTTCGTAAGCAATTTGAAAAAGGTTCATATTTTTAGCTCGGTGAGCTCACTCATTTTGAGAGTAAAGGAACTTATCGCATTCCGTCTCAGAAAGGGGGGGGGGGCTTTTTCAGATTTTATAAGTTAATATAAAGGATAAATGAGTCAAAATAAATTTAATTTACAAAATAAAACTGGCGATTTGATGAATAAGGAATGTGAGCTTTTTTCAATCTAGTGGCAACATAAACAACTGATTTTGAGCTCCTCAAAGTATTGTCCTCTTAAACTTATTGCTTTCACAAGTTTAATTTATAACAAAAATACTAAACTCAATTTAAAAAATTAATGGAAAAACGTTGAAACACATCTTAATTCTATAAACAAGCAATATGCATTTAGCAATAAGTAATTCTTGTTACATAATTTCCCATATTTTTTAAGCTGAGATAGCTAGATAAGTTTAGTGTGAAATAAATATAAGATGATAAAAAGTGTTGTTTATTAATAAAAACCAATTTTAGCAAAGTAGTATTGTAGTAGACAATAAAATTTCCATAATTTCACTGGCTCACATATTGATTTCAACAATCTTGAGGCAAAAGCTTATTCATTTTTAAACGACCCAAATATGAAATTATTTTACTAAAAAACCTTTAATAAACGGATTAGATTATAGCAAAATGATATGAGGTAAGAAAGCAGGTTGAGAGATTTTGAAAAAGAGCGCCTTAAACAATTGATGCCGAAAACAACAATGTGTGAAAGGAAAGCAATTGGCGGCACTCTTTAAATCTATATTTTTTATTACAATGTTGAACCTTTAATTGATTTATATGTAAAAACATTGATGTGTATTTAAGTCGCAAAAAGGTTTATATGTAGTAAATAAATAGCAAAAAAATGTCTTAATAGAATAATATAACATGCTTAATACATTTTACCAAAATTTAACAATTTTTTCAAGCCCCAGATTATAATGGAATAATTTTATGATTCATGAAATCTTAAAATTGCAAGATCCTAAGCCTAAAATATTAAGTTTTACCTAATCAAAATATTTTATTCGCTTGTTTGAAAAAATAAATCTGACAACGCTCGTATTAGTGCCCGTTATTGGCAAAGTTTGTTTAGACATAATTGAAAATAATATAATGGTATTTTGGCGATTATGAACATAATTTGAAGTGGAAACAGGGCAAAATATAGTTAATTTCACCTCTACATCTTTAATTAAATGTACGCTCATATTTGAAAAAAACCATTAAGTATTTTAAGAAACTATTATTAAAACTAATGTATGTCGAGCGGATTTAGAATATAAACCGAAATTAAAATCTATTAACTTTTATTTGTATATGATGTATAATATTATGTAAACGTACAATTAAAATGGCGCATATAAGCGTATAAATTGATTAACGGTGTATAATACATATAAATGTAAAATAAAATCATAGTAAAAAACAGTTCAGGAAAGCTAAAGCAAGAAAAATGCTTATAAAATTTTGATTTAATCGATCAAGGTTTCATTATGAACTCGGTGAAATATTTCACGCATTTGGTTAAGACAAGTGTTTGCCAAATTTTTCATGTTCTCGTCAGCGCTTTTCTTGATAGAAGCCTTCAAACTTTCATCACTAAAAATGACAAAAATTTTAAATTAATTCGCAAATATAATTCTATAAACGTAACAGATGAATAAAAAAATGCTATAGAATAAGTTATATCTAGAAATTACATCATCAGGAGTTTCGATACACCAAACAACACAGAACAATCTTGCTGGAAAGCCTATATATTAATATAAAATTACATAATCTAATCGTTAAAACTTTATAAAAATTTTGCTAAAATAGTTATTAAAAATATGTATACAAAATTTAAAAAAAAATATAATAATATAAGAACAGTATACCGATTCAATCTGCTTTTTGAATGTTTCCAAAACGGCAAGAGTTTTAAACTTAAAAGCTGAAGAATCACTCGAAGTGTGAGCGCCGCCCGCGCTATTTTGACGCGAGAGGGCACGTCGTTTATTAACGGGTAGCTCATCATCATCTATTTGATCTTGTTCCTCATCATATTCATCTTCTTCAGCTGAAAATAATAGTGTAAAAAATAATATCTAAGATAAATCTTTACGATCGAATGTAAGTATAAAAAATCAATTGATCTTAATCAATAGGTAAAATGCATTTATATTAAAGATCCTAGTTTACCACAAAGCCCGCCCGAAAAATGGGCCAGACCTAAATTAGAAAAAAAAGATTACGCGCTGGGCCCTTATTTTTTTGAGACTTGCTAAAGAACTAAAAATAATAAATTTATCCGGTTTTAAGTATAATTTATATTAGGCAGTCTTATAAATTCATTTATTCAAAGCTTTCTAAAAACATTTATTTATCTTTTAAAATTGAAATGAATAGTCACTTCAAATTACATTTTCACTAATCACATCAAAAATATAAATAATAATTTGATTTTCCTTCAAATTTATAACGTATAAAAAAAAATTCACCAAATAAAAATGGCATAATAAAAATTTAGCCTTACAAAGGAGGCGTTTCTTCCGTTGTTGCTTATTCTTGTTCGTACCCGGTCCGCCTTCTATATCCTGCAAACGGGCCTTGAGTTCTTCATTTAAGCGTTTACCCCGATTGCCCTTACGTCCTTTAACAAGAGCTTTTTTGCTGGCTACATCGCCCATGCTGCGCCAATCATCTTCAACTTCTATAAATACGTTTATATAGTAAGTATAAGGCCATGTGCCAAGTGAGTTTTTAATTTCGTAAAATTTTACAAATTCTTATCAGAAAATGTAATTTATATGCATAAACTAAACAACTTTTTAAAACAAAGCGTTCAAAATAAACTTTTGATGAAAATTTTTGATAATAAAAACTCACTGCACGTGTCCTAACTAAAAAAAACAAGTAATAGTTTTTATCAATCAGGGAGCCCATTAAGACTCTTCATCTTAAGTTCAACAAGTGGATTAAGCCTAGGCTTACGTAAAAATGACCGCTAACCAAGCTCAGTGCTGCTTAACTTGAATGTAGAACACAAAACAAGCTAATTTCATATAAGGGCACGTGCAAAGTGAGTATTTATTTTCGTCTAAAAAAACGCAATTTATAAAAAGTTGCTAAATTTAGTTTATGCACATAAAATGCTTACTTTGAAATAAAAAATTTCTTAAAAGACAAAAAATTAAATTTTCAGAATTTTCAAAATTTTACGAAAATAATTACTCACTTTGCACGTGGCCTAAGTGAAAATTAAATGAAAACAAACCATCGAAATCGTCAACGTTCTCGCCTTCTTGCTCGACATGACCGTTAATGACTGCCCCGTCAATTCCGTCATCGAACCGTGAACTGCGATTGCGTTTACGTTTGGTGCGCTTCTCTTCGGCGGGCGCTAATTCGCTCATCATGTCGGTAATGGCGGCTTGGGGTGCCGCGCCATAGCTTTGATTAGCAGCTGCCGTATGTTGTAGTTGCTGTTGTTGTGCACGTAGCGTATTAGTTTCGTTTATATCCTCCAAAAACTTCGAATAGGATTCTTTAAGCAACGATTCTATTAGCATAAAAATGTATTATAAATTAGTGGGGTAGGCATTCTGATAAAGAACCATTTTATTTATTTTGCCCATCAATATTTGCGGAACTTGCTATGTTATTACGTTAGGAATATATGTTAAAGTACACTAAACCTCTAATTTTTTTTATATTGGGACCAGTTCAGAAAAAAAACTATTGAAATATTTAGATTCCTAATAAAAAAAACTTGTTTAAATTAACAATTAATTAAATTAAAAAAGATTTTATGACGAAAACCACTAATTTTAAAAAAATAATTAAAAAATATTAAAATTTATTATATATACTAGGTTAATGTTTCCTTAATTAAATATATTTCTACGCTTTAGTCTCCATCCATAGGTTTCGTAATATATAAGCCGAAAATAACCCCAAATAAGAAAATCTCAATTTTGACATAACTAGAGATCTTAGGCATTGGTTAAAATTCTGAAAAATTAGTAATCAGCACAAAAAACTTGACCAAGAATGAAGATTAAATGATGCTTAAAGTCGTTCAAATTCTGTTGTTCAGCAATATCCATGCTTATATAACATATGTTATTTAGTTTTAACTTAATTTCTTTTGCAAAATATTGTGTTTACGCCCTTATTAATTTACTTAATCATATATATTAAAAATATATGTCTCTAACCCTGCGGTTGTTGTTGACCGAGTGCGCCTAAGGGATAAGAGGCCGCATTATTCGAAGCCGCCGTTGTCATTTGAGGGTTAGAGTCAGTCCCGGCCGTGTTTGAGCTAAACGTCGTAGCAAACATCTTAAGGTTAATGTTGATTTTAGTAGGAGGGTTAGGCGGTGCGGCGTTATTACTGAGGATTGGTACGTTTGGTTTGTTTGCCGAATTGTAACTGCAAAATGAAAATAAGATATAATAAAAATTGTAGATATATAATGATTACAAAACAAAAAGACAAAGAGCAAATATTATTAAGATATTGTTTGCGTAGATTAAGCTTACTTTAAATTTAAGTTTCTTGAAACTTCTTATACAATTAAAATTATTGAGGTCTTATTCTAGATTTTTGTCATGAGAAAAATTCAAAACCATTAATGTTTCTATTTTCAAAAAGAGTGAACTCATTACTCTCGAAACTCAAAGATGGAACCTTAACTTAAAACATTTAAATCATCCTACAAAATAGTGGTTTACGTCTGATTGCTAGCCAACATTTGAAAGTGGTGTTGAAAGGCTTCAGCCATGAGCGTACTATTAGCCTCTTGTTCAGAGCCCAAGACGGAGGCCAGAAATTTATCGGGATCCGAGCCAGGAGGTGCACTATCCTTAATATTTTGTATTGTCGCCGCATCGAGTTGTTGTTGCTTATTTTGGGATGCGTTGTTCATTTGCTGTTGGGGTGCAAGATGGTATTGCTGTTGTTGGTTCATCATGGTTTGTTGCCTAAAAAATGGCCGTAACAAAAATAATAAGTATGTTGTAAAATTCACATATAAAAATACAAGTTTGGATAACATTCAAATCTTTAAGAACATAAACAAGCTTATAACTCTCAATAGGTTTATATGTCATATACTCGAAATGCTTAATCTCGGTTATTATTTTTTGGTGTTTATTTTAAATAGGCTCATGCTTTTTCTATTTTTATTTATCTTTTAGGAGTGGTATTTCAAGTATGACAATTTTAAAACCACAAAAGTTACGACCATACAAATTGCAATGAGTCGCAAACTCGCTCGCAGCAGCATGTGTTAAAGTATTCTCAAATTAAATAGCATTTCATCATTCAAAGCTCAAAAATATAAACCTCTGATTTGGGGGTTAAATAAACAAAATTAATACCCTCCCATTCCTCCGTATGGATTATTGTAATGTGCTTGTGCCCCACCAGCCCCAAGAACATTTTTTCCGGCGTTTACGTCAATCATGGTGTTTTTGAAAAACTGGGCCGGATCAATTGGCTGTTGGGCTTGTTGCTGGTGCTTGTTGAGGCTGTAATCCTCAACCATTTTATTTTTCTTGAACAAAGAACCAAGTTTCGTGGAATTGACATCGACCACGTTCAAGGAGGCTGCGGTTCCATGTGTGCTAGTTTTGGATTTTGCTTCCAGCTCAACACTGCCAGTATGATTTCCACCACCACGTTCATCGATGTACGAACGACTCCGCGAACCGGATGGTGAACGAGACCCGCCAGAACCTTTACCGCTACGCCGTGTGTATCTACAAATTCAAGAAAATTAAAAATATAAATGGGACGTTCAAACTTGAGATAATAAAAAAATAGGTGTGAAAAATTGATTTTTGTAATTATTCTGCATTAACCGGCCAAAATGCAAATATAACACAGTCCTTATTATTAAATGGCTCGATCTCTTTAAATTGAACCTTCGCTGCTTAGTATATTGCATAACATGTGACAAGGGCTTGTCATAACTACGATTAGCAAAAAAATAGTAATACCATTATGTACATGTAATTACATAATTAACTGTTCTTTTATCAATTTACAACTTTCCTTAAACAAAATATATTTGGACTACAAAAATACACAATTCCATATTTCCAATGAGCTCATGTTAACTAGAAATTACCAAGAAAAATAACTCTAGAGTTGATAGACTCCTTCCCGATTCCGTAGTTTTAACATGCTCTACATGTGACACTAATGCCTATTTTAGACACATTATCAGATTTTATAAAAACAGCTTGAATAAAAAAGATACTTCAAACAGTAAGCTTATAAACAAATTATTCTAATACTCTAAGATATTTACAGCCCTTTCCCGTCCCCATAGCTTTTTATTATGAGCCCCATAGATAATGTTGTAGTACCAAATAATGAGTAAAACCTTTTATGTCGCCTCGAAGGAGGAAATCTATCTGGACCCCCGTGAATCCGTCCCATGCGACTCGAATGTCGAGGTCGACCCCGATGACCTCCCCGGAAAGGAAATCCACCTCTCCGAAGGCGCGGCGACCTCAATTGAGGTGACCGGTGGTGACGCCGACTCCGACGGTGACGCCCGTGGTATCGATCAGCGGTTTGATCGTCATCTGCTTCCGGTTCGTCGTCTCGTTCTTCTAATTCACCTCCTGCTCCACGCGTTTCTTCGACCTCTTCCGGTCGTTGCTCGGACTCTACTCCATCATTTTCATTGTCTTCTTCATTTTCGTCTCCAGCTGTAATGGCGGCCAACGTTGGCCTCCTATGAATGATATAATAAAATAATTTAATTAGTCAATAACCAAATATGATAAAAGTTGATACGGAATAATTTCATTTACCACGACAATTAACGTATATATAGGCATGGAATTGAAAAGCAGTAGAACATACAATTTAATTAGTCGAAAATATATATGTAATAATTTCATTTGTCAAAAATTTAGATTTTCATACCTGTAAGATGGCGGCGCTGCTCTAGCTAAGGCTTGTTCGTTTGCCTCAATCATTTTTTTGTGCTCAGCCTGCTCGCGTTGCAAATAAACTTCGTATTGGCGCCCGAGTTGTTGTTGAATGTATTTTTCACGATTTCGGGCTGCGCGATCCTTGATCAACTTTTCACGGGCCTCCTCGTCCATGGGGCCTTTGAACTATGGTGTGAATAAATGTATAAACAATCCATTTAAAAAATTACAAATTTCATTTTAAACATTTATTAACCTAAATTTGCCTTCGACACCTAATCATAATGTAAAATTCCAATTGCAAAAAAAACTTAAAAAACATACCACCCTTTTATACCAAATGAGTTTACATATGGTAAAGAAATATAATCAATAAATAAAGCCGTTGTAGTTAAAAAATGATTCAAAAAAGGTAGGAATTGATTAAAACTAACCCTGGGAGAGGGACGTCTCCGATTTCTAAAGGGTGAAGCCTTAAACAAATTTCTACCACCGCGTCCACGGCCGCTGGGTCGCCTATTCTCCTTGGACTCGCCTCTACGTTGATATTCTGTTATATCAATAATCAATTATGTATATATAATAAAGCTTATATTTATATACAATAGAGATAGGTATTGTTGAAGATGGGCTTATAATATTCATACCTCTGTCAGGACTTCGTTCAAACGAACGCCTCCAACTTCTATGTGGTGAACGGTCTACGGATTTCGATTTTGATTTACGAATTGATGACTCCTTTTCAATTGCTAAAATCAATAAAAAACTTTGTGTAAGAAAAGGGACTATTGATAAACAGACTAAGCATGTTAAAAGGGTAACAATTAAACAGGTTAAACATCGTAATTTCAAATAAAAATTTAATAGTAAACCAATGAAAAATAAAAAATTACATCGGCAATATATTACAAATGCAAAACTTACATTTAGCTATACTATCGTTTTTTGCTGGTGCAGTGTTAGTTGATAATTCACCCTCCTCTTCCTCGTAAGCCTCCAAATCCTCATCCCCATCCTTATTTTCCCCGTTTTGCATATGCTGTTGACGAATGGCGGCCCCGAGAGATAAGCTCGAGGGGTCAGGCGGATCCCTAACCCTCGAAGTCGATCCATCCGGGCTAGCGGGCCCTTCTTCGCCCACATCATTATTACCGTAGAGAGAGCCTGATTGGGTCCTGTGATGATGCGAAATATATTTTTAGCACAAAAGCAAAGCACAAAACAACACAATGATTTTATATCAAGATAACTAAATAAATTAAAAATAAACACCAAAAAAAAGCTTGCCAATATAACAAAATCTGGCCTTAATTATCTAGCATTGTAGGTTTACAATTGGCAATTAAGTTGAGTGAATAACAGTTAACAATCTAAAATAAAATAACCTTCTAGAGATCCTGTGCTTAGGTCTGCCGCGCCTGGCACCAGGGTGAGGCGAACTACTGTTGCTTCGACTAAGTGGCCTCGCTCCTCCGGGACTAGGACTACGAGAATAGCTACCAGCATCGCGATCTTGTAAAGAGAAATAGAATTTTTACACCAAAATTAAAATAGAACTTTATAGGGACAACTAAAATATAAAAAGGCCGGGTCAGAAAAAAAACAATTTCGGGCTATGTTTTTATATGTTTTAATATATTAAAAAATTTAAAATTTTTATGCGAAAATTATATTTGGTGTTATAATTTCACTACAATGAGGTGATTTAATATATGAAATAAAAGCTGATCCAGCCCTTGTTCGATATAAACCGTTCTAAGACAGGCGGCGTTTCAAAAAAGAAATATACTGGGTGTTCTTCTCCCAAGATTCTGGGGTGATTTAGAGTTCCCATGGTCGGTGAGGACCGATCCAGTGTGAGTTTGCGAGCTTGGAGACCTGCTGGCAATTTCGCCCTCCTCACTTCCTTCTACCTCCATAGTTTCTCCGCCATTTAAGGGCGATTTACTACCTTTTTTCTTGTACTGCTGTCTAAATTTCGGTCTAGATTATATTTAATAGATACAAATAATTGATAATTATAACAAATTTAGCTTTTATTTTTATAGCCAAAAAAAACTAATTCCATCGTCAAAAATCTTTTTTTTGTAAATACTAGCCTAGATGAGTCATTTTATATGAAACATGTTTTGTAAATTCTTATTAAGGCATTTTAAAAATCATGTTTTTTCTATTGTGTCAAAAAAAACAATACAATTTCTATCAAACCGAATAACGTATTGGTATATTTTGTTTTAAAACTTATCAAAAATGCCATTATGTCAAAAATATTTAACAACTTTAAAAGAATCGTTTTCCTCGCATTAGAGTAACAAGAATATAAGGTATTTTTTTAAAAAGGGGCGTAAGTTTTTCTTTATTTTTTCTCTTGCAAAAGAAACGCATTATTATAGAAAGTTGCCAATTTAAATTATAAGCACTTTAAATACCTTTTTTAAAATAAAAGATTTAAAATTTTTAAAATTAAAAAAAAACTTTGAACCCAAAAACAAATAACACCTAAACTTCTAATAACAAATATCAATGGACGGATATAATTTAAATTAGGGCTAACTTTTTTAACATCAGTATTACAACTTAGGGAACAAAGTAGCGATACCTGTAAATGATTCTGATCTTCCTCAAGTTAAATTTTGGTCTAAACCCCTCTCTTAAAACGAAGGATTTGTTTAGCCAAAATATTTCCTGCTCTGGATATACGGGCACGTGCAAAGTAAGTTTTTATTTTTGTAAAATTTTGAAAATTCTAAAAATTTAATTTTTTTTAAAATTTTTTAACAAACTTTTTATTTTAGAGAAAGCATTTTATGTGCATAAACAAAATTGATTTATTACAAAAATTTTTTTTTTCCAAATTTTGAAATTTCACAAAAATACTCACTTGCATGTGCCCTACTGAGCAGAAAAAATTTTGATAGTGGAACATATGGTATGGGATAATTAGTGTTCTCAAGCAACACCATCTCAATTAGCCTATTCCGGCAAAACAGGTGGGACGTAAGCAAGAGGTTTGTTGAAATAAGGCCAATGGAAAACCTTAGATGCCTTAACCCTCTTACCGCTGGAAGAGAGGACAAGAGGTGATATGTGGTGGAGTACTTGTCAATAAATTTTGAGTATTAAAAAGGTCCTTAGTCAACAAATATTTATGTCAGAAACGTGATTATTATGAAAACGTAAAAGAATGCATCCCCATGATGGCCTAATCTCATATATGTTTTGCGTTTTTCTAAGTTTCTTCTGTCTTTGGCTCCTTAAATCCGTCTATAACAAAAAATGGCCTTTTTTGACCAAATTGACAGATCTAAATATACCCTAAAAAGAAAAAATTTAAAAATCTTTTTTGAATCCCTTGTAACTTATATCTTAAATCACAAATAATAAAAATTTTTTTATCAATATATCAAGCTCTTACATCGGCATTTAAATAATACAAAATATTTGGCGTCCAAACTTAAATACGACACGATATATTACTGGTTTTTAATGAAAATATTTTGAAGTTTAAATTTAACAGTTTAACTATTGCAAATATGCAAAAACTTAAATTTATTTTTGTTTTTGAATCTTTATTGGTTTCTTAACCTATTTTTCTAAAATTTTCAATGTTTATACCTGACTAACTATTGATTAGAAAAAACGGTAAACGGACTTGATATTCCCTAAGATGGCAGGTTGGATTTCTGTAATTAACTCATAACTCTAAAAAAATTGTTGACCTGTGTAACATTTACCGTGCGATGGAATTAAAAGTTTTCTCCCATGATGCTGATAAAGTAGGGGATTTCCTTTAGAGCTTATTAAACCATTACCTCAATACAATAATTTAATTGGACCTGGCCCAAAATATTACCAGCTATTAAAGGGGGTTTTAAGGGCTTTTTCGTTAAGTAAGCAGGCGTTTATAAGATATCCAATTTTTTCTTAATAATAAGGAACTATTTATCCAAGGCTTTTTAAATAGTAATATATCCCATTCTAACTTAAAGATAAAAAAAAAATACTATAAAGGGCCTTAGAGGCTTTTTTGGTCTAAGAAAACACCATTTCTTTTCCTTTGGCCCACACCTTTTTCAGTATTGGCCAAGACTATTAAACTATCTCATAATAGTGAGCAACCAGACCTAATTCTTCTTCCATGATATCAATTTCAAGGCTAAGGGCCCTATATGATATGTCAATCCCTCTTAAGCTGCCTATAATTTCAAGAAAAATATTTAGTTGATCTCAATATAATTAAAATTTTAATAGGGCATAGTTCCATTCAAATTTTGATTTTTTCAAATTTTTTTTTTAAAAATTTCAAAAAAAATTATGTCAAATGTTAAATTTTTTTTAAGGGTTAGAATTTTAAAAGTTTTCTCAAAATGGTTACCAGTTATATTTATATGGCGTCGATATTAATAGATTAAACTTTCTAAATAGAATATAGGGTTAAAACAATGTTTAATTTTTTATGTAAAAACAGATGTCTGAACACACCCTTACAAGCTAATTTTTTTTTAATTACCTATTGTGTGTAAGTAATAAATTAATTTTATTTTGTTTTAGTCATTAATCATGGTTAAACAAAAATAAGACTATGCGAGATTTTTTAAGCCTGGCCCATATTTCAAATTTAAGGCCACCTAGTTCATGGCCCAGGACAGTGCTGGGCCAAACTGGTATTTAGGTTGCAATTATAATCTAAAATTGTCACATAGAAAATTAGCCAAAAATAGGAAATTTTATAGAAATACATTAAACCTGCCTACCATTCAGTTATTTGTAGACCTTTATGAATAGATATTAATTACCTTGATGGTGGGGATACTGATTTTCTATGGTTTTCCTCTCCAAAACTTCTCCTATGATACCTTTCATGCATTCTTCTATCACGCATGGCATCAAGAGCTAAATATAATTTTTGTGATAACTTTACCACTATGTTATACATACCCCTTAAAAACATATATTTGTGACATAATCTATTCATAATTTAGAGTCAATATTCAACATTATTTTGCAGCAGTCTTACCATCAACTATAATGCAAATACAATGCATTTCTTGAGGTTATCATATATCTTTGATTTGGTGCTCAAACATTATTAAATCCTCCAATATTTATGTACTGCCAAGCAAATAATAGTTTTTCATAGCAATAAAATTCCACTGAGGGTGTACAAGTAAATGCTAATAAGAGTTTGCAAATTGCAATAAGATTTTGGTATATGCAAATAAACTAAATCTAATGCCTTACAATAAAATAAAGTTTGTCTGAAGATATTACAAAAAGTAAACCTTTTTGACGTGCCTTCCTTAAATCTTTATACCAAGTAATTTGTATTCTGCAACCGAGAACTTCAGCGTCATTGTACCTAAAAATTAATAATTAAAGGGCTAAAAATTAAATAAATTAAAAAAAATTAGTAAGTGCAGCACTAAAAATTATAAATTTTTTAAAAAAATAGTTTACTTTGCCATCATTTCGCGGGCAACATCCTTGCTTTCAAATCTTAAGGCAACAAATAGGTAACGACGATCTTCGGTTAATTTGATAAAATCAAAAGAACATTTGCCTCCTTCCTTGGTAAAAAAATCGCTATATTTATAAGAAAGAAATATAATTGTACCGAATATCTTCTTTGTCCATTTCCCCAGCAAATCCTCTCATAAACAAGGTATGTTGACTAGCAGGAACAATCATTGAACTTAATCCATAAGGAGCCATTTTGTATTTTTTTAAGTAAAAAAGGAATGAACACAAAAAAAAGATGGTAGCGTGTCTAATTATATAACTTATTGTATTTCAATTTTATATAACAAGTATAATAACACAAAATGTTTAATTTACATAAAGAATTTTTTTAAGAATTAATGTTTTTAAAATTTGAATTTAAAAAAAATAGCATTTGGCAAAATTTATTCATGCACATCAGATTCTCACGCCTGCGGGCATGCATTAAAGTTTATATTGCCGGTTAAATAATTATATTCTGTTTGTCTTTATAAATTATTCTAATTTTTCAATGTAAGATTGAAAAATTTTAATTTTTTAGAGTACTCTTTACTTTGTGTAGGCCACTACGTGCAAAGTGAGCTTTATATTTTAGTAAAATTATGAAAATTAAATTTTTATAAATATTTTAAAAAAATTTTTTAACTCAGAAAAGCGGTGCCTAAACGCACGTTCAGACTCAATTGTCATTTTTATACAAAAATTTTAAAAACCATAAAAATATTTAGTTTATATTTATAAATTATTCTAATTTTTTTCAAAATTTTTAAAAACTTTTTTGCAAAAAACTATTTAAACTCTTAAGTAACAAAAATTGGGTAGGTCACTTGTAGAAAAGTGTTTAATTTTCGTAAAATTTTAAAATTGAATTTTTTTAAATTTTTTTAAATTTTTTATCAAAAAAGCATATGAAGGAGCTTGAGACTTCCCTTAAATTTTTTGAAAAATTTTAAAATTTTCTTTTTACAAAATAAAACTTTTTTACAAAAGTCGCCAATTTTATGAAAATTAAAACTTTTTCCGAAAAAATTTTTTAAAATATTTGAAAAAAAAATAAATTTTAAAAAGTTCATAGTCAAATTTTAATAATTTTTAAAAATTTAAAAGAGTCAACGAAAGCATTTTATGTGCATAAAATAAATTTGGCAACTTTTTTATTTGCGTTTTATTAAAAAATAAAATTTTTTAAAAATTTTAAAAATTTTATGAAAATAAAAACTCACTTTGCACGTGCCCGTAAATAAATTTTTATACAATAATAATGACTTATATATAAAAGAGCTCATACTTTTAGTTAGGATAATAAAGTTCATAGCTTATCAAATTCTTGTAGTTATATAAGTTTTAAATTGGGGTTTGTAGAGACTTCATAGTATGCGTTACCAATCAACTATTATTTTACCGAATAGTTCTAAATTAAAAAACGGTTCCTACAAAATAATTATTATAAAAATACTTTAATTAAAATATAATCTAGAAATCCACACTAATCTATATTTTTTTCCCTTATACTAGACAACATTTAATATTTAGATTAGATTATATTTTAAAATAATCATAATATTATATTAGAAAAACACAATCACCCAAACGCCAGAATTTTAAGTTCTTCTTAAAATAGTTCTCAGAGACAAATCCAAAATAGACTAGCGATATTAAATTTTCTACTAGACCTATTTGAAAAACACGAAAGATCAAAAATTTCAATTTTAAAATTTTAAGATAATTTTTCCTATCTATTATATATTTTATCTAGATTTTTTAGCCTACTCAAGTAAAATTAATTTAGTATAATATTTTTAGTAACTAACACCTTCAACTTAAATATATTCTTTCAATTTCCAATCAATAGACTCCAATTTACTAAATTCAATTATTTACTTCTTAAATAAAATTTAAATAAATTTTTATAATATATATATATATCATTTATATATATAAAAATAAATATAACTACATATATATATAACAAATTATACCCCAAAAAAACAAAATTATAAATTCAAAAAAATTTAATTTTAAAACACGAAATATTTTTTTTTAAAAATAATTTAGATTTCAAAATTTTTTTTAAAATATAAAACACAAAATTTTTTTTTAAAATTTATAATAATCACAAATTCATATAAATATCACCCAAATTTTATAATTTAATACATATTCAATATAACATTATTTAAAAATTTATTTTTTTTTAAATTTTCATTATATTAAATTACTTAATTTAAAAAAAACTAAAACACATTTAAATTTAACCATATATAATATATAAAACTAACACTTAAATTTACACCAAATTAAATTTTAAATATAGTCACCCAAATTTTAAATTTAATCTCAAAAATATTTTTTATTTTAAAATTTATATTTTTTTTTAGACTTTTATTTTTATCAACTACTAATAGAATATAACTAAAACACATTTTAAATTTAACCAAAATAAAAAACTATATACAATATAAAAAGTCACCAAATTTTAAGAAATTTATACTTTCTCAAATTTTTAAAAAATTTATTTTTTTTAATTTTTATTTTATAAACAACTACATAATAAATATATAACCCAACAATAAATTTAAGACCATATATAATAGATAAACTAACACTCTTATATACAATAAACTTGTAATACATAGCCCCAAACTTAAGAGATTTAGTACTTTTTCAAATTTTTTAAATTATTTTTAGATTTTTTTATAAACAACTACCATAAAAATAATAACAACAACATAAATAAACCAAAAATATATAAAACTAACACCATATACACCAATAAACTAAACAAACACCAAACTAAGAATTACACTTCTCAAATAATTTTTTAAAAATTTTTTTTTTTAATTTTTTTATAATACAACTATAAATAAAAATAACTAAAACAACATAATAAAAATATAAAATAACACTCTATATACCCAATAAATAAATAAATAAAATACAAAAATTACCTTAAGAATTTAAAACCAAATTTACCCCCCACATAACAGAACACAAAAATAAAAATAAAAACATATATCATAACTTCAAAAAAATAATTTTATAAAACCAAAAAATTTAAAAATAAAAAAAACCTATAAAATAAAATTTACAAAAAAACACAACATTTCTAAACAATTAAGCTTGATAGAACAAATAACAACCAACAACAACAAATTTTTTATTTAAATAAACAAAACAATATAATAATTCTTTTTAAAACAAAATAATTAAAAAAACATAAAATTTATACATAACTAATATCTCAGATATAATAATAAATACATAAAAAAAAAAATAATTTTTAAACTTTCAATTTTTATACCTAATTTTCTACAAAATAATATTTTTAAATCCTATACCCAACACTTCATAATACCTCACCTAAACTTCCTAACTTTAAATTTATTTTATAATTTGCCTACTTCTTCCTTTTACAAACTTAACTTTGATATCACACCCCCCCTCACTTATCACTACTTAAAATTACCTTTAAAATTTTAAAATTTTTATTGCATTTTAAAACTAATAATATACACTACCTACTACACAATACCTCCTACCCTCACTTTTCCCCCCTCTTATTCTAGAGAAATATAAATATCCAAATGAGACTTTCCCAACGAGGATAGAAATCTAACAAAAAAGACCTCATAATCGGTATAGGGGGTAACTTGCACAGTGTATAAGTAACCACTCCTCAACAATTTAATATCCCTACACCAACATTATCCTCTACATGACTTTTATAATACCAACAACCAAAATTTTGCCAATAAAATGGGGATTAGATAAAGGTATAAACAAAAAATTACCTTTTAAGCGAAAATGACGCCCCCACCATACCTCCTTTCAAATGAAAAACCCTGCTCTCTATAACATTTTCCTTTTGTGGTTTTCTGACTGTGTTACTTCTAAATTACAGTAACTAAAATTATAAATAGGATCTACAAATATTTTATAATAAATAAACATTTTACAAAATTTATATAAAGAAAAAAAAAATTTATTCTATTTTAAAATAAATAAAAAATTTTAAATTTTAAAATAATAAAAATAATTTGAAAAATTAAACTAAAAAACAAATGAAATAAGAATAAAAAAAATAAAAATAAGCATGGGGTATTTTTTTTTTATAAACTTTTTTAAAAATTATTGTAACAAATATTTCATAAATACCTTTTGATATACTCTATAAGAAATAAAGATAAACAAAACTAAAAACTTTAAATACATAATGTAAAAATTTTGTTAAATAAGGCACTAGCAATAGACTATAAAATCCCCATAAAATTGGGTCGAACGATATACACACTTTAGTTTAATCAATAAATGTTAAAGCAGGCCCGTTTTAGAATTCTACCATATATGGTCATAAAGTGTAAATGTTTCTCACGTTGCAAAGCATATGGATTTACATTTAAACACCTCTAATTAATATTAACAAAATTAGTTTAAAACCAAATTTTAATATTTTAAACAAAAAAACACCGTAATTTTTAGGCATTAAAAAAGACATAAGATTCTCCATAAAATTTGGTCGAACGAGTATTAAAAGTTTGTTTGGTCAATAAAGTAAAACAGGCCAAGATTTAGGAAAAAACCATATATGGCATAAAGGTAATAAGTTTCTCACGTTGCAAAGCATATTGGATTTCATATAAACACCTACTAAATTAATATTTAATCAAAATTAGTTTAAATACCAAATATGAATATTTTAAACAAAAAACACCGTAATTTTTTTGGCATAAAAAAGACATTAAGATTCTCCATAAAATGGTCGAACGAGTATTAAAAGTTTGTTTGGTCAATAAAGTAAAAGAGGCCAAGATTTAGGAAATAAACCATATATGGTCATAAAGGTAAATAGTTTTTCACGTTGCAAAGCATATTGGATTTACATAAAACACCTACTAATTAATATTTAATCAAAATTAGTTTAAATACCAAATTTTAATATTTTAAACAAAAAACACCGCAATTTTTTAGGCATTAAAAAAGACATTAAGATCTCCATAAAATTTGCCGTCGAACGATGTATTAAAAGTTGGTTTGGTCAATAAAGTAAAAGCAGGCCAAGATTTAGGAAATAATACCATATATGGCATAAAGTATAAATAGTCTTAAACGTTACACATATGTTATTTTATATATGATAAGACTACTAACTATAAAAACAAAAAAAGTTTTAAAAACAAAAAAAAAGATTTTAGCAACCAACCACCGTTATATTTTTCACCTTGAAAATAGACCATTAGATTTTCCGTAAAATTTGGCGTCGAACGATATATTACATGAACATATTTCTTGAAAAATTTAAATTGAAGAAAAAAAAATGACAAAAAAAGGTTTTTGAACTTAAAACACGAAAATTTGGCAAAAAATTTTACTTTAAAACACGAAAAAATTGTGTTTTAAAAAAACAAAAACACGAAACAAAAAGTTCGTGTTTTTCCAGGACAAAACCGAAACATTAAAAGTTCGGTTTTGTCCACCCTGCCCCTGGACCGGAACCGACCCGACCGGCTTGAGGGGCCGGACGGACCGCATCCGGACCCCCGGCGTACCAATTTCTCTTGTACTCGCAAATTTAAAACAACAAGTTTTGTATTTTTTTTAATTAAATCAACAATTTGTGCAATTAAATTAAATTAAATATTTTAATTTAACAACCATATATTACTTTTTTTTAATCATCTTAATAAAATATAGGCTAAATTTGATAAAACTAAAAAACATGCATTTAAGAAACCTGCCTTGTAAGCATGCTTGATTTTGTAAATTCTCAAGGCAAATGCAAAATATAAATTGCTTTTTTTTATTGGAAGTAGCTGTTTTTTACTAAGGGGTGTAGATAGTAAAAAACATTGATAAAACTATTGAACCTTTTTATTAACAGCAAAATGGCTGATGTAAAAAAAATAAACAAATTATTTTTTTTTTAATTTTTAGGCCTATAAAACGGCCAAATTACACTTTTTTTTTTTAATTTTAGCCATTTAAATTTAAAATAAACATTTTTTTACATTGTAAAATGTATTGGCAACAACCTCTTTAACCGTGGGTTGTTTTTAAAGGCATTCAAAATAACGCAAATAAAAAAATATGTTTAATATACCATTTACTAGATACCATAAATTTGTTTTATAAAATAAAATAGAATAAGGCACAGCTTAAGCCACGCCACGGCTTTGCGTATGCCATGCAAATCGCATGATTGAAAATTCAAAATTTGTCAAACTTTCTAATATTCGAGGGCAGTGGGTGTTTTCTAAAAGTTACAAGAATAATGACAATTTTTCAATCATTAAGGACATGCACAGTCTAAAGTTTTTTTTTACACAATATTGGTTTTAGCCATAAAAATATTTTGAATTATTCTATCTGTAAGCAGCCAGTTTTGTATTTTGATTATTTTCCTCATGATGATTTTAAGGTTTTTATTATCGTTTTTTATATTTTTTAGTCATTTTACTTGAAATTTAATTTGATTGAAATTTTAGAATATTTTAAAAATCTTGTTGATGCTGTAGCTTTCTTACACAATAAAAACATTTTGCATTGTGACATCAAGCCTAGTAATTTTTTGGTGAACATCAATCTTAAAAGGTATTTTCTGTCCTTTAACTCTTAGATATAAATTGATAGATCTTGATAATGCTGTAAGAGTAGACCAAGTTCATAAGTACATTAATAAATATTAAAATGTAGAAAAATTGTGGGGACTTATGGATACATAGCACCAGAAATTTTAATAAGTCATTGTTATTCTAAAAAGTCAGATATTTGGTCAATGTCTATAATATTGTTACATTTTATTTCTGGTTGTTTTCCCTTTTTTTATATAAGAAAATTTGATTGTGAGAGGGACATGAATTTGAAGTTGGATATGTTTATGCAATGGACCCTGGTCTTTGGGAGTAAATCCTTATTCACTTTGCACCAAGTGTTTGGATTTCAAATAAATATTGGCAAGAAATTTCCAGCACTGAATATGCTAGATATGTGCTTTAATCTAAGGAAAAGTGCTAATTTATATGCAAATGTTCAATTTGATGCTATAGCCTTAAATAAATTATTTAGCTTGTTGTCACATATATTTATATTGGATCATAATGCAAGGTTATCTTGTGATGAAATATTAAATTTTATTAATGGGATTAATTAATAAAGAAGTTGTACTTATATATGATATCTTAGATAAACTATCAGACATTTAAAAAAATAATGAACTAAGTAGTTATCACAGAAAAATATATATTATTTTAATTTTTTAATAAATTGAATATATTGTCTACAACAAAAGTTGTTAAACTTTAGAATTTATATAATAATTAGAGGTAAATTTGAAAATTGGTGTAAAAATTAATCGCTTGTGAATTTTTTTCGCTAAATTATACCTCATAAGTTGGTAAAACAGAAGAGCATTTGGAAACCATAGGCATCTAGATAGATTTTCAATATTTGATATGGCAATAATGTTTTGCAGATTACAATTAGATATTAAATTTACCTTATAAAGCAACTTAATTGCTATTATACCAAAACTTTAAAAAAAAATTCTAACAACTTCTAAGGAAAAACAAACGGCCTAAGGCACGCCCCTTCCCCCCCCCTGGCTGCGGCTCTGCCTATAGTTATCCAAATATAGCTAATAACAACAAATACACTTCAGCTGATTAAAATAGAATTTTCCTACGACCTCCTACCCTTAATTCATATATCTTGTGATGAACACATTTAACTTCTAACAAACTTATCATTATTTACATTCAAATTCGTTATTATACGCAGTCAAATATTGAATATGACAAGTGTGCCAGTGTAGCAGAAAAGGCGAATTTTACTGGGAATATCCCTGATTCACGATCAGATCAGTAATGCTCTAAATCCAACAAAATATCCCCTTTAGCAAAGTCTGTCGGTCTACCACAACAATTCGGGCCATCGATACCTTAGACTTAAACATGGGTATTAATGCCAGAATCTCAGTCAAGGTTAATATTATGGTGATGCGAATGTATTACCATGCTGGAGCCTATGCTTCTCTCATTTATTAAGAGCTATGGGAATAGATACGAGATTCGACAAGCCTACGTCTTACTGGCACAGATAGACGCAATGGGGGAAATTCATGTAAACGTCGATCTTCTATACCGACCAAAGTTTTCCATGGCTCAAAAATGGCAACCTAAAACAATTATTCATTGAAAGCTACCCATATTTTATGAAAATTGTGAAGCTATTTACGAACATGTTATATAGGCTACGGCTAGTGAAAAAAAAAGTTTTAAAGAAAAAAAATTGAGCGCATTTGATTAACAAGAGTGGCTAGTGTAAAAAGAATATAAGAAATTTAAAATTGTTTGAAAAAAAATTTTTTTGTTAGGCATATCATAAAACGGCCAAAAAATATTAATTCATATTGATATTAGCCGCTAAAATTTTTTTAAAAAAAAATATTTTTTTTTACAATTTTGAAATATTAGTTGCAGCCATATATGCAACCCTATCAATATACCCAAACTGGACGCCTTACCCAAAAGACTTTTTTTGTCGTCAAATATCATGCCGCTTAAATATAAAGTGGAAGAGTTAATGCAACGTTTGATGCAATCAAACTTAAACCCTTAGATTAGCTGTAAACACAGGTAGAGTTGACCACTTCGACAGATATCGTTACAAAGATCGATGGACAACTCCGTGTATGAGTAATATTACAACGATTGACCCCTAAGTAGACGATTCGTTTTTACAAGCTCGCATTGACAATGAGGGGAGGGGGGTCTAATGTGGATATAGTAACGTTTACCATTCCCCGAACTTATGGTGGTCAATTAGAACATTACACTACAGCAACCCGAGAGAAATTATTCCATATGAAGCGTTTAACTCTTATGGATATATTGTACATCAAAGCATCCGGCAGTGAACCTGCAGAATGTTTTTTTTTTAAATAATTTCAGCTCACTTGAATAAAATTAAAACCTGGCAACTTTTTTGGCAAGCCAACGGTTCTTGGCAAATAACCACTTTGAATCTAATTTGGATAATTAATGAGGCACTGAAAGGGATAAGAGGGATAGATAGTCTAAAGGAGCGTCTTAACTCCAATGAGGTCAAAGACAACGATAAACCTGCGCATTACCTAACATTGATTATATCAGGCCGGTCCGTGGCGCCTCTAAGCCTAATGTTAAGCGCCTAAAATTCTTACTTTAAAATATTTTTAGCTTATAGCCCAATGTTCATTGAAAACGGCGCCCCCAAGCATTGCTTGGGGTGCTCTTATGTATGGACTGGCCCTGTTTAGTAAATATATGTTCATATATTGTAAAACTTTTAATGTTATCATGTTATGTAATAATTAAGCCATTTTATCTTTAAAAAGTAAATTTAACAAGGTATGGTACGGCTTATTTTTTTAATATTTGATTGGTCTACATATTTAAACCTAGGTCCTCAGATCGGATACCAATTAAGAGAAAATAAATTTTTTTCATTTAGATTTTGTCAATTAAGGGGGGAGGGTATCAATGGTAAAGATTTGAGTTCATTTCGGGCCATATTTCCCATTATTTTTGAACTACAAATCTTCAAAATTATCGAAAAGCATAGAGCATTTCGTATTTGTATAAACTCATTTTTTTTTGTTTTTCGCCGTAATTTTTTAGTAGCTAAAATCCCAAAAAAATTCAGAATTAATTGCTGATAGTTTTGACAAAATAATTATTTTAGAGTTTTATATGAATCTAAATATGCGAATGGATGTGTTTTTTTAACCAAAAGATAGGTATTACCGACTTTAATTTGCGACCAAAAGGCAAATCATCACACCTTTAGGAGTGTGGCAGAATTTTAATCTAAGAAGTATAATTTAAATCATTTATCAATTTAGACCCTAACCTACTTATTAGCAAAGTTTTAAAAATAATAATATTTGCTTTAAGGCCCGACTCTAGCTTTTCCACTTTGGGGGGGGGGGGGGGGGGGGGCAAAAAAAAATCGGGGGGGGGCAGAAAATTTTTTTTTGCCGCCTTCGGCGGCAAAATTAGCCGAAAAATATGCATGTAACAACAATTGAATCCATGTTCAAAATTTTTATTTTTAACAAATTAATAGTAATTTATTATATTCTTAAAAAAAAATGATTGCGTTTACAAATTGGATATGTGAATTAAAATTAATTGTTTTCACTAAAGTCATTGCTTAAAAAGATATGAGATTTGGAAATTAATTGTAAGTATAATTTTATCATTTGGTATCAATGCGCATGGAAAATAAATATGTTAAAAAAACCTCGTTCGGCCACCTGAAGATATATAAATTATTTTTTTCAAAAGAGTATTTAATATTTTTATGTAATTTTAAAAAAAAAATGGCGTCGTAGTGACCACACCACCGATGGGGCAACAGCCGGGGTATGGTCCCGCATTCACTAACTTCCTTTTGCATCATGTTGAAAAAATTTATGAAGGGAAGAAAAAATATCAAAAAAATCTTTCCCTTCAATTAAAATTTCAAGACAATCTACAACAAGATGGGTGGTTAAAGTAGTGAATATACGGGACATGTTGTCCAGCTAATTTGCTTAGAAACACTTAACATTACCTTTATCCCCGGGCATTACGTTCGCCCCATCGTAGCATTGTGCGATCAGGTTCTTTGGTTCTAGATTATATTCTATCAAAAGATTGTTGGCAAGTGAGAAAATTTCTTAGGCATCAAATTTGTGAATTGCTTTCAATAAAGCTTTCTGTAAAATCAAATTTTTCTAATTATTTTATAACAACAGAAATAATTTCTGTGTTAGTTTGATTTCTCTAGCGGATAAGAAGTGTTGATGAATGAAAACACTTTTTAAAAAAAGTAAATATTTTTAAAATATTATTTTTTAGATATTTTTGGCGGAGCTTTAATTATATTATGTAAAAGAAAAAATAAAATTTAGTATTTTTTGGAAGGGGGGGGGGGAATTTAATTTTTGGGGTGGGGGGGGGGGGGCAAATACAATTTTTTTGGGGGGGGGGCAATAAAAAAAAATTTTTTAAAGGGGGCACTGGGGGCCCCCCCCCCCCCCCCAAAAAAGGGGTCTAGAATCGTGCCTGTTTGCTTTTATACTTTTCCTAATCATTTTCTCACTTAAACATTCAGTCAAAACTGTGTCAAATTTAAAAATCACAGGTCATTAAACTGATGATTATATAGAGTGTAATGACACGGTAAAAATGAAATTGTTCTTTAAAAGGGTAAAATTAGTTTTGGGGAGAACCTCGTTGAACGTCGCTATTAGAGTTTAAACCCGAACAATGATATTTCGGCCCTCCCGACGTAGTTTAGGCCCAGCCTGGCCCAAAATTTTGTTTTAGGCTCGGCGCGGCAATATACACGGCCCGAAAATTTTATATTAAAACCCTTTCTTATAAATAATCAATTAATACAGAGTGTAGTAATAATACCCTTTATCGGGAGATGATTATATAAAACTAATAAGGAAATACAAGTTTTATATCGGCCCGATTCAGCCCGTAATTTTACTTTTTAAGACTCGGGCCCGTATTTCGGCCCGGCCTGTTTTTAGAGCTAGTTGAGACCGGGCAAGGCGTGCTTTCGGGTCCCGACTTTGCGGCAAAACGTCGTTTTTGATGTGAGAGGTGACCCAGAGTGATTCTCCGCCTTCGTCTAAATGGGCTTTGTAAATCCGAGTAGGCCATTAAAATAAAGTTTTGTTAGCCGTTTAAACTAAGGATAACACTGGACAACAAAATTTGGACGACCCTAAGAATCATTTATGGCAACTTTGGTTTTTGGTCAAGTTTTTGGCGCTGATCACGAATATGAAATCAGAATTTTAGCCAATGCCTCAGATTTTTAGTTATTCGGTGTCAAAGTTGAGATTTTTTAATTTTTGGGGTATTTTGGGCTTTTATATCATAAAACCTATGGGTAGTAACAAAAGTTTAAAAATATATTTAGATAACGGAAACATTCATTATTAACGTAAGGGGTTTGAATTTTTTTACAATATATAATTTTTTTTTTATTTTTTTATTTTTATAAAATTAGTGGTTTTCGTCATAAAATCCGTCTTTTGATCCTAAATAATTTGAAAGTAAATTGCTAATTATTTGTAATAACTTTTTTTAGATATGTTTTTTATAAGGAATCTGAACATGCCAATAGATTTTTTGTAAAATTAATAGTTAAAGAAATTTTGTTAATTTTTTTCTGAACTTTAGACGCGGTTTAAAAAAAGAGGCACTGGAAAAAAAACTAAACCCGGGATCTATCGCAAGAAAATTCTCTACAAAACCCTCAAAAAATCGTTTATGTTGTTTTATTTTGTTGTCCAGTGTAATCAAACATAATAAATATTTCAGATTCTATAGATAAAATATTATATTCATTTTCAACTGACTTGATTATTTTTCAAATTTTTCGACAAAGAAGTAAAAAAATAATTACGCTGCATGCTAAATATGTTAAGAGTTGTACCTGCTTGGCCAAGCCTTACACACAAAATTAGCGCAGGAGGGGAATTCGATTTATGGTATATTAACCAAGCTACACATACCTTTTGGTTATCGAACCTGCTGTCCTTACACTTTTTGTGCAGTTAATGGGTTTTTCAACTCTACTGATCCAATTTAATATTTTTATATGATTAAAAATTAAATTCTATGATTACATAAATAGGGTTACACCATTAATCTTTAAAAAAATTTCCGATTCGAGATATATCAAAATATATGAATGTATTGACACATTTTTGGGCCAATACACACACATCTTTAAAACTATCCGAGATTTATAGTAATACAAAACATATTAGAATTAAAGTTTTGATGGCTTCTTGAGAAATTCGATGAAGCTCCAAATACCTAAAATATAATTTATTAATAATTCTAGCCTAGTCCCTTACCTGTAAAAAATTTCAGCTATCAACTTAATAAATTTTTATTAAGAAACCTAACAAAAATGAGTTTATTCAAGCCCATTTTAAGGCTTTTTTTAAAATTATGTCAACCGGCCCTCAGAGGTGCTTTGCCCATTTATTACACTTTTTAACTTTTTGAATGAGCTGTCACTTGACTTCATAGTTAAGAGCGAAAAGTAGCCAACCTGATTAGCTTTGTAAGAGAGCCAAAAAAAACGCTTCAATCCAGTGCTGAGAAAACAATGAGCCAAAAAACTTTGGCTCATTTTTTCCCCCAAAACATAAAGAAAGAAAGGGAGCTACAAATAAAGGGTTAAAATAAGAATTCAAAAAAAGCCCTTACTAAGAAAAGGGGCAAAAAAACCCAAAAAAGTGGCTCTTAAAAAGAGCCCCAAAAAGCCCTTTTTTTGTTTTCTATATAATAATTTCGAAAAATTTTGATTTTTTCTTTATAATAATGATGGGTGGTTTTTTTTTTATAACTCTTCGGGGGTTTTTTTAAGAAAAAGGGGCTTTTCTTTTGCGATGCCCACGAGGTGGCACTTGGGGAAAAAAACTTAAAAACTTGTTTAAACAAAGCCTTTTTTTCCCCAGCCCTGCTTTAATCTTTTGGGCTATCCTTTTAAACTTAAATTATTCTGAGGCCAGGTATTCGATTAAACTTTGTTTTGCTGCTTCATTAATTTTGACTAAGCCATCGTTTGAGCATACAAATATAAATAGTGCACACATAAAATAGATGGGCTGCTGAAACGCAACCATTTTATAGTTTAATTTAGAAAGCTGTTTTCTTCATTTTTTGTGTTAAAATCAATTTCAATGTTATGTATTCGCTGCACGATCGATCTATACATGTTCATAATTTTTGTATAGAGACACAACATCATATTTATTATCAGATAACTTGGTTATGTGAATCGACAAAAGAATTAAAAACATTTTTTCGTTATGGTCCCTTCAAAGCTCAGTTATTTTATTTGAATGATTTAAAAATTTGTTTGTAATCCATATATCTAAGTTGCCAATCCTAATAGCTATATTTTCCCAAACATATGTTATCAATAAACATTATTAGTTTGTGAATAAATATGCGAAATAAAATAAATATATGTACAATTCCATCTGACAAACTCTCTTAGGTCTTAAATTTGGCTGAAAATGGTACATAGGTAGGGTCCTTGGGTACTGATAAAACCCTAAAATAATTTAATTTGAAGTCGTTTTTGACCGAGATATAGGCAAAAAAAAATTTAAAAAATAAAATTTGAGGCTTTGCAACCATGTAAAAGATTTATAGCTAGAATCATAACTTCTTTTCAAAGATCGTAATGTGAGCTACCTTAGACGCAGATAATATTTCTACAATAATAATTATTATTTACCAAAAACTTATTTTAAGTTTAAAAGTTAATAACTAAAAACGCATCTTCAAATATTTTGAAAATTTTTTTAAATATTGCCCTTGAAAATATTAATAAATATATTTAAGTTTGAAACCGCCATAACTTTAAAAAATTACATAAAAAATTTTTTATGCCTTTTGGGACAAAATTATTTTCTTTGCACTATATTAGAATATTCTAATGTGCCAAATTTAATTATATTTAAACATTAAGACATAGGGGCAATTAGTTTAAACTATAGCAGTTTGATTTATTTGAATCATACTTGTTATTTTTACAATGACCCTTAAAGCCAATATAAGTGTGATTTTTTACTCTTTTTATGATTTACTTTCTAGTTTACTGACTCTTCTAATATATAAAAATCAAATTTTACCCCAAAGTAAAAATTAAAGGCATAAAAAAACTAACGCAGATTTTATTTGTCGGTACAAGCTTAATTTTTTAATCATATTTGCAGAGTTAAATAATAATATTGAAAACCTTAAACACATTAATAATTTGCAAGCTTAAGTATTATAAACAATGTTAAAGTAAATATTTTATGTGTATCCAATTAAGATGATAGAATACAAAAAAAGAAGAGAATGTCATCATACTATCTGTATCAAATTGGTATAAATAAATTCTTGTAGAAAAAAATATATTACATCAGAATTTGTTATAAAATCTTTGGATGAGTGCTCTAATTCAGATGCCTATAGAATTAATTAATAATAAATTCACATAACCAAGTTATCTGATAATAAATATGATCATATTCTCTGCAAAATTATATCGAACAATAGATCGATCGTGCAGCTACGTGGCCCAACATTGAAAATTGATTTTTAACACAAAAAATGAAAAGCAGCTTACTAAATTGGCTTTATAAAATAGTTGCGTTTTATAACCTTACCTATTTTATGTGCCTATTTATATTTGCCAATAAACGATGAGCAACAAAGCAAGTTAAAATCCGAAATACCTGGCCTCAGAATTTAAGTTCAAGGAAATGGCTAAACTACAAAAAGAAAACACAGAACAGGAAAAAAGGCTGTTTTTTTAAAAAAGTTTTTTTAAACAGACATTCATGAAAGCCTTTTTTCTTAAAAAATCAAGGGTTTACAAAAATAACCTATCGATTAATATAAAAGAAAATCAAAAATTTTCGAAAATATAGAAAACAAAAAAAGGCTTTTGGAGAAATAACAAGAGCCACTTTTTTGGGTTTTTTTGCCCCTTTTCTTAATTGGGAAGCTTTTGGAGTGTGCTTTCCACTCTTTTTAGGTTTTGGGGAAATAGTAAAGTTTTTAAGCTCATTGTCAACGCGTTTTTTGGCTCTCTTTACAAAGCTGTCAGGATGGCTTTTACTTTTCGTGCTTACTATGAAGTCAAGTAAAGTTAAAAGTGTAATTAATGAGCAAAAGCCTCTGAGGCCGATTGTTATAATTTAAAAAAAAATCTTAAAATTTGAATAAACTCATTTTTTGTGGGTTTCTAATAAAAATTTATTTAGTTGATAGCTGAAATTTTACGAAATTTAGGTAAAATTATAAATAAATTAATATTTTAGTATTTGGAAGCTTCATCAGGTCTCAGAAATAGTAAAATAATTCTAATATGTTTTTTGAAATGCTTATTAGGCTTACTATAAATTTCAAAATCTAGTTTTAGATATTGATATTGGCTAAGAAATGTGTCAATACATTCGTATATTTTGATGAAAGATTGTGTAGTGTATTATCTTTATGTGTCATAGAATATAATTTTTAATCATATATAGGTCGTGCGTGAAAAATTCATTAACTGCATATGGGACGGCAGGTTCGACCAACCCGAAAATGGACTGTATAACTGGTTGCTCTGCCATCAATCGAATCCCCTCTACGCTAATTTGTGTGTACTTTGGTAAGCTTTAAGTAACTCTTTAACATATTAAACATGCAGCATAATTTATGTTTTACTTTCTTTGTCGAAAAATTTAAAAAGATAATTAAGTCAGTTGAAATGAATAAATAATATTATATCTATAAGTCTGAAATATTTATTATGTTTGTTACACTGGACAACAAAAAACAGCATAACAGTTTTTTGAGTTTATTAGAAATTTTCTTGCGATGTCGCGAGGTGTAGACAGTCAGTGCCTCAAATTTTTTTGAGCCACGTCAAAAATTCGAAAAATTAACAAAATTTCTTTAGCAATGATTTAAGATCTATTGGCATATTCAAATTCACTTTATATCTAAAGAGTTATTACCTAAAATAATTGGCAATTTACTTTCAGAATTATTTAAGATCAAAAAATTTGGATTACCCTTGACGAAATATAATTTTATAAAAATAAAAAATTAAAATATTGTAAATCAAACTACGTTAATAATGGTGTTTCCGTTATCTAAATATAATATAAACTTGTTTTACCTTTTATAAGCCCAAAATACCCAAAAAGTGAAAAGATCCAACACATTTTTCGAAAATGGCAAAATCTGAAGCGTGTTTAAAATTCTGATTTCATGATCAGCCAAAAAGCGTAAAGTTGCCATAAATGTTGAGTCGTCCAAATTTTTGTTGTCAATGTTATCCTTGAACAAACGATAACACTATTTGACAATGGCTTCTCGAATTTACAAAAACTTGAGCGGAAAATCACTCTGGGTCGAAATCAAATAGGTTTTTGCCACAAGTCGGGACCAAGTTACGCTACGGTCTCAACTAGCTTTAAAAGAGGCCGAATATGAAAATCGGGCGAGTGGCTAAAAAAGTAAGATTACGGTAGTCGAGGCCGATAAAGCGCGTATTTCTTTATTAGTTTTTATGAAATCATCTCCCGATAAGTGTTGTGCTGCATATAATGATTAATTGATTATTTATAAGAAAGTTTGAAATAAAATTTTCGGGCCATTATCATTGCCCGCGCCGGAAACTAAAACAAAATTTTGGGCCGGAAACGGAAGCTAAAACTACGTCGGGAGAGACGAAATATCATTGTTCAGATTTAAATAGCGACGTTCGAATAATTACTCCCAAAATAATTTTACCCTTTTAATAAACAATTTCATTTTACCGTGCATAATCATCAGTTTAAAAAGTTAACCTGTATTTTAAATTTGACACAGTTTTTGACTGAATGTTTAAGTGAGAAAATGATTAAGGAGAAATTAAAAACAAACAGGCGCGATTCTAGGCCCACTTGGGGGGGGGGGGGCGGTGCCCCTAATACATAGTAATTTATGTTTTGCTCCCCCTCCCCCAAATACATATTAATTTTATTTTTGCCCCCAATTAAGTTGCCCCCAAAAAAAAATACTAAAATTTATTTTTTCTTTTGCATAATATAATTAAAGCTCCCGCCAAAAGATCTAAAATAATATTTTAAAATATTTACTTTTTAAAAAAGTGTTTCATTAAATCAACATAACTTATCGCTAAGAAGAAATCAAACAACACAGAAAATTATTTCTTAATTTGTTATAGGATATATAAAATTTGATTTTTACAGAAAGCTTTATTGAAAGCAAATTTGATAGCACAGATATTTTCACTTGTCGACAATCTTTTATTAGAGCTGTAATCTAGAACCCGAACGATTGCACAATGCTACATTGGGGCAGCGTAATGGGCAAAATTTAATGTTCAAGTGTTTCTAAACGATGGCTGAACCCAACATGTCCCGTATATTCTGCTTTTAACATTGTTACATACTTGTTGTAGGTAGTCTTGAAATTTTAATTGAAGGAAAGGACACGATATTTTTTCTTCCTTCATCAAATTTTTTCAGCTGATGCAAAAGAAGTTAGTGAATGGGACAAATACCCCAGTCGCTACGACGCCATTTTTTAGGTACAAAAATTATTGAAATATAATTGCCCATAGCCGGGTGGCCGAAGCGTAGAATTTACGACATATTTTCCACATGCGCGACAATACCAGAATGTGCGTCTCGCCCAAAACGTTGGCTGTGGCTTATTTACGTTCACGTATCCGATTTGGCAGAAACTTGTCATTTTTCTATTTTTAAGGATATAGTAAATTACTATTAATTTGTTAAAATAAAATTTTGAACATGGATATTGTTGTATACACATTAAAAACTTTTTCACCCCTACCAAAGTGGAAGAGTCGAACGCTTCATAGATATTATTTTTAAACTTAGCTACTAAGTAGGTTAGGAGTCTAAATTGACAAATGATTTAAATTATACTTCTTGATTAAAATTTCACTAGCCACACTTAGAGGAGTGTGATGATTTCAGTCTTTTTGGTCATAAATAAATCGGTAATATATCTTTTTTGTTAAAAAACACATCCATTCACATATTTAGATTCATGGAAAACTCTAAAAGAATATTTAAGAATGTCAAACTATCAGCAATTGAATTCCAATTTTTATGGGATTTGTTACTGAAAATACATATACGGAAAAACAAAAAAAAATGAGTTTATTAAAACACTTGATGTCTATATAACTTTCGATAATTTTGAAAAGTTATAATTCAAAAATAAAGAGAATTATGGCCCGAAATTGAACTTAAATCTTTACCATTGATTCCCTCCCCCTTTAATTGAAAAATCTAAATGAAGGCAATTGATTTTCTCTTGTTGGGAACTAATTCTGAGGCCCGAAATTTTGAGGTAAAAGACCAATCAAATATTAAAATAAAAATAAGCCAACGTACCCATATCTTGTTAAATTTCCTTTTAAAGATAAAATGGCTTAAATTGTTGTTACTCACATGAGGCATATAACATTAAAGCTATACAATAAGTTAAATATATAGCTTGCCTAATGAACAGGGCAGTCCATACATAAGTACAAACAAGTAGTGCTTGGGAGCGCCAAGAGGTTAATCAATACATATAAGCTGTTAAAAAGCTATTTGGTGTAAGTAATAAAGCAATATTAAAGTCAGTAGGTGCTTAATGACCAGGCTCGAGAACATCTTATGATATAATGCAATGGTAAGTTAAAGCTTTTTTGAGTTCTGTCATTCGATTAAATTGGTTCATGTATCTATCCCTCTTATACCTTTCAGTGCTGCTATTAATCATTTAAATTAGGTTGTGGTGGATATTTGTGGCACATGAACTGCTGGTTGTCTTTGCTGTCGAACACATTGTACTCGGCAAGTGGCTGAAATTATTAAAAAAAACATTCTGCAGATTCACTGCCGGATGCTTTGATGTACGATATATCCATAAGAGTGAAACGCCTCGTATGAATTCTCTCGAGCATTGACCACTCAAGGGGAATGGTCAAATTGGACTGGATTATAAGTTATAGAATTAAAATACATAATCACATGTTGAACCCCTCCTCGATGCCAATGCAGAGCCTGTAAAAACGATCGCGATCTACTTGGCAGTGTCAACTGCTGAAAATATTACTCATACACTGAGTTGTCCATCGGTCGACTTATCATCGTAACAATAATTACCTGTCGTAGTGGTCAATCTAAGGTTCAAGTTAGAAGTTGACTGCAGCAACTGTCTTATTAACCTGTCCAAGGACATTGGCGCTATGATATTCGACGACAAAAGTCTTTAGTAAGGCGTCAAGTTTGGCGTATATTGATAGAGTTGCATATATAGCCGGGCTAATAATTCAAAAATTGTAAAAAAAAATATTTTTTTAAAAATTTAAGCACATAGTAAATCAATAATGTAATGTTTTTTGTTGATTATGTACGCCTAACATAATGATTTTCTTTACGATTGGTCGCATTTCTTATATTCTTTTAGATGACTACACTAATTTGTGATTAATTCAATGGTGGCTTTCGATTTTTTTTTCTAAAACGTATTTATTGGTAGCCAAGCTCAATGTATACAATGTAAATAGCTTCACAGCCCATACAATATGGGTAACTGCAATGACAATATTTAAGCCTAAGCGCTTGGTTCGAACCATGGAAAACATGTCCGATTTATCCATGAATAAGTCGAAAATATGGTTATTCCGGAATGTTACGAAGCAGGCTAACATTATTTGTTTTGGTCGGTATAGAAGATTGACCTTTACATAAGTTTCCCCCATTGCGTCTATCCTATTGTGCCCGTAAGACGTAGGCTTGTAGACTGTATCTTTTCCCATTGCTCTTAATTAATGTGAAAAGCATAGGCTCCAGCATGGTAATACATTCGCATCACCATATGTCTGTATGACCGGAAATCTAACTGCTTAAGTCTAAGTGTCGATAATACAAAAGGAATTTATTTGTGCATTTAATACTGATCTGATCGTGAAAATAAAGTGCGCCTTTTCTGCTTATTTTATTTTACTTGTCATATTTAATGTTTGACTGCGTATAATAACGAATTTGAAGATGTGAATGATAAATTTTAGGTTAAATGTGTTCAGTGCAAGATATATGAAACGGTAGGAGGTCGTAGGAATATTCTATTTTAATCAGCTGTAGAAGTATATTTGTTGTAATTAGCTATTTGGATAACTATAGACATAAGCCACAGTAAGTAGAGCGTACTTAGGCCATGTTTTTCCTTAAAGTTGTTGGAATTTTACTTTAAAATGGTATATGCTGAATGAGATTTTCCGCAGAGATTTTTAAGGAAGTACTTTTTATATTTTGTCGTGTCGCTTTAATGGGGCCAATTTAATATTTAGTGTAATCTCGCAAATTATTCAAATATTGAAAATCTATCTTTTCTATTTTACCAACTATGTGTTATATTTAGCCAGAAAATATTCACCCAACTTGTGGATTTACACCAATTTTCAAATTTACTCGAAATTATTATATAAATTCTAAGTTTAACTTTTTGTTGCAGGCAATATATTTAATTTATTAAAAAAATTGAAAATATTATATATTTTTTCGTATTCTTTTTAGTTTATTTTAAAAAATGCTATCCTAAAAAATATCTATATAAATTACAACTTCTTTAGTAATCAATCCCATTAATAAAATTTAATATTTCATCACAAGATAACAGTAGTAAAATTTGAACAACAAATAATTTATTTAAAAAGGCTAAGCATCCAAACTGAACATTTGCATAAAAATTAGCACTTTTTCTTAGATTAAAGCACATTTCTAGCATTGTGCTGGAAATTTTTTGTCAATATTTATTTGAAATCCAAGCATTTGGTGCAAAGAAATAGATTTACTCCCAAAACTTCAGGATCCCGCTATAAACATCATTTTTCTATCCCTCTCTGAAATTTTCTTATATAAAAAAAGGGAGAAACAACGGAAAAAATGTAACAAGATTAAGACATTGACCATATCTGACTTTTAGAATAACAATGACTTATTAAAATTTCTGGTGCTATAGCATCCGTAAGTACTCCACAATTCCCTCATTTAAATAATCGATAAATATCACTGAACTGACAGCATTGTCCAGACTCTACAATCATTTTAACTCTCCAGAAGAGTTCAAAGGTTATAATGCACCTTTATGAACTATAGGCTGAACGTCACAATGTAATATTTTAATGTAAAGAAGCCTCGAACTTCTCAAAAAACCTTCACAATTTCGGCAAAATTAAATTTTTAAGTAAATGACAAAAAAAATATAAAAAACGATAATAAAACACCTTAAAAATCAATCGTAATAATCAAATAAGTTTTTAGAAAAAACTGTTTTTGCTTACAGATAGAATGTTCAAAATATTTTTGTGGCTAAAATATGTGGTATTGTAAACTTTTAAGCTGTGCCATGTCCTTGTGTTGAAAATTGTCATTAATTTTGCCCGGCTTTTTAGAAAACACCCACTGCCATAGAATATTAGAAAGTTGGACAGAACTACAAATTTTCAATCATGCGTTTATGTATACACAAAAGCCAAAAATTGGCCCAAAACGGTAGCAGCCCCATTCTATTTTATTTTATAAAACAAATTTATGGTATCTAGTAAATGGTATATTAAACATATTTTTTTATGGGTTATTTTAAATAGCCTACGGTCAAAAGAGGTTTTTGCTTAGAAATTTTGTGTAAAAAATGTTTATTTTTTAAATAGCTAAATTAAAAGAAATGTAATTTGGCAAACACAAAATTAAAAAAAATAATTTGTTTATTTTTACATCAGCCACCTTTGATAATGAGATTTATCAATTTTTTATATTATAAAACAACTATGTTAAAAAAGTAATAAATATGCTGCATTTACTTGAAATTATATAAAATCACGCATAACTACCAATCAGGCGGGAGTTTATAAATGCATGTTTTGGTATTATTAAATTTAGCTCATAAGACGATTAAAAAAAAAGTAATATGTTTGTTAAATTACAATATTTAATTTAATTTAATTACAGAAATTGTTAATTAAAAAAATAAAACTTCTTTTGATGTATTTTGAATTTAAATAATAATTGGTAACGCTGGGATTGGTACCGCGGAAATTTTAGTGTCAGTACCGATTCCGGTGCCAGCTCTCAAGTACCGGTACTTTGAATTATGAATTTCGGTACAAGAGGAGTACAATAGGTAGGACAAAAAAACACGAAACGATTTTCGTGTTTTTTGTCCTGGAGAAAACACGAAACATTTTTTAATGTTTCGTGTTTTGTTTTTTTAAAACACGAAATATTTTTTCGTGTTTTAAGGTAAAATATTTTTTTGCCAAAATATTTTCGTGTTTAAAGATTACAAAAAAGCACGAAAATTTATTTTTTTAGTCAAATTTTTATTTTTCTTTTCAATTTTTAAATTTTCAGAAACCAGATTTGTATGATATATCGTTCGACGCCAAAATTTTACGGAAAATCTAGTAGTCGCTATTTCAAAGGTGAAAAATAACGTAATTTGCTAAAAAATCTTTATTTTTTGTTTTTTTAAAAAACTATTTTTATTTATAGTTAGTAGTCTTATCATATATAAAATAACATATGATGTAACGTTTAAAACTATTGTACTTTATGACCATATATATTATTTCTAAATCTTGGCACTGCTTTACATTTATTGACCAAACCAATACATCGTTCGGCAACAAATTTATGATCTTAATGTCATATTTTAATGCTGCAGAATTATTTTTTGTTTAAATATTAAAATTTGGTATTTAATGACTGATTAAATATTGGATATAGGTGTATTATATGTAAATCAATGTGCTTTGCAACGTGTATAATTTTTATGATATATGGTATTATTTCTAAATGTATCTTTGCTTTTACGTTATTGACCAAACCTTTTAATACATCGTTCAGTAACAAAATGGAGAATCTGTAAAAATACTTTTTAATAAGCACAAAAAAATTGCAGGTGTTTTTTGTTTAAAATATTCATATTTAGTATTTAAACTAATTTTGATTAAATATTAATTTAGTAGGTGTATTATGTAAATCCAATATGCTTGCAACGTGAGAAGCATTACACGCATATACATATATAGTATTATTTCTAAATCTTGGCATAGCATTTATTGACCAAATAAGCACACAATACCGTTCGACGGCTAAATTACTATAAAATTTAATGTCATATTTTTAATGCTATACAGGTAATTTTGGTATTTAAAATTAGTAAGGTGTGTTAAATGTAAATCCAATATGCTTTTGCAACAGTGAAAACTATTACACTATATATTCATATATGTGTGTTCTAAAATAACTCTTAACAATTTATTGATTAAACTAAACGTGTGATCTCCGACTTCCAAATTTTATGAAATTTGCTAGTTATTATTTAAAAATTTTTGCTAAACGAGATTTTTTAGAGTTATGTGATTTATTTTTCGTCTTTATTATAAGACACAGGTCAACGTATCAACGTCAAACGTGAGAAATTTATGAAATAGTCTTGTACACAAATCAACTAATTGATGTCAGAGAAAAAAGAAGTTTATAAAAACATAAAAATATACATCCCCATGAATTATATTTCTATGTATGTTTTCCGGTATTCTTGTTTCATTTGCCTTCGGCTCTTTAAATTCGTCCATGCAAAAACGACAGCACAAATTGGCCGAATTTTATGACCTCGAAAATATTCTAGAAAATTTAAAAAATTTCTTGTGACTATTGTTATAATAAATCTCAAATGAAATGAAATTTTTTTTTGGTTTATCCAACTTTTGCAGCTTTCAAATGTAAAAATTATTTCAGCGTGCGGCAGCTTTAGAACATTAATGTAAATATATATTATAAGGTAACGAATCTATTTATAATATTTGAGTTACATTGTACATAAAATTTATATATATATATAATATTCATTGGTTGCACATATGTCTCCTGAGGCTTGTATGTATGGTAAAAGGATGGCGAGCTAGAATACTAGCAGATGATGAAGCGAATGCGAGATAGACAGCTACTCCAAGCATTTGATAAAACAGGCGACACAAGTGAAATTACAGGATGGAAAATATCTGTAAAGATGAATTAATCCGAACATTATTCGATGAGCGAGAAATAGGGAGTCAGAAGAAATCGTGAACTCTAGGTTGAACAATAAGAATAGGGCGAAGGCTATACTGAAAATTTTAAATTATCTAGCTGACGTGCCAGTTCTTGATAGGGGAAAAGCATAGTGGGGGCGATATGGCATGCGATACGGCCATATTAAACACGCGAGAGAAAAGGAGTCCAAAATGTCTTGTGAAGCTATGATATACTACTTTTATCATAAATCATATTTATGATTAAGGCACATGCTAAAACGGATGATTTTGACGAACGTTGCTTACGTGGCGCGAAATATGCGTGTATTGTCGTAGATTAAAAACGAGATCATCGGAGGATAACCGCGACACTCAACACCACGGGAATATAAATGTTGGATGTTCGTAAGAAACTTGAGTATTAACGCCGACAGCCTTGGTACGAAATGATAACGCCCCTATAGCACCGACGAGTGGCATTTTGATTGAACGTATGTCATAATAAAAAATCTCAGAGAGTCGAAACAAGTGACTAAAAATATCAGCGTCAGACAAGATATTAATTTTTGACTCGAAAACGACGACGACAAAATAACGCAACAAGATATATCTCATATATATTATCGGAGAAGTAACAGAGAATAGAAGAAGTAAGGCGAAATAACGACGCATTGGCCAACTGCAACTAATTGTGATGGAAAAGCAATTCGAGCCCAGTATTGCCAGGTCTTTTAAAATAGGCGGCTACAAACGTTACGTCATTGGCTAAAATTAAAAACACTGTAAAAAGGAGGATAAGCCATCAAAAATTTTGAAATGAGTACAGAACAAAACACCATGAGATGACGAGCTAGTCAAGAAATGAAGGACGACATCTATCAAATTTAAAATTTTGAAAGAACTAGGTAGATGCAAAAATGAATAAAACGCAATGTTACTATTAAAGAGTAGAAAGAAGTAGATGATAGACAGCAATAAGACGAAAAACGTCAAAAGCGACAATTAATGAAATTGAAGTTAAGAAGAAGCTTCAAGAAAAACCGATATAATAAACGTAGCTTCGTCAAATTGCAGTAATAAAAGCAAACGTCACACTTGGGTGACAGAACTAACATTCTGAAAGATTTAACATAAAATTCAATGTTATTATTATTTTCAATGATAATGTAACATTAATATCAGTGCCAGAATGTTAGATTGGCACCTATAATCTAAAATTTCTATGTTATTATTCCAATGTCAAAAGCACCATATAAATCATCATGAGTCGTTTCATAAAAAGAAATTTTTTTATCATATATTGATTTTGTTCATTATTGTAAAATGACTGATTGGTTGATGAATTATAAATTCTAAAATCCAGTTGTAGCCTTCTTCAATTATTGTATTTATGAGCGCTCTAAAATATCGTTACTTTTTATAAAATTCGACTTCGATGCTGATCATAATTTAAGCTGCTCCGTCGAACTTTATAAATGTCCTCTCGTACATGAACATGGATTTTTCTTAACAACAACGAATCAACAAGTGTGTAGCTCACGTTCCGCGTGGTGAACAATCCAACCTTTACCATGATGGGAAGAATTATCCACAATGAAAAAGACAAATGGCAATTTTTGTTTTTTAATTTATTATTTATAATATTGGTAAGTTTAACTTGGTCGTTAAAGCAGTGTTAAGTTTTAATAATATGGTATAAATTTGTTGGGATTACATATACTATATATGGTAAGATTGTATTATAAAACCCCAAAAAATCTAAAAACAAAAACAAAAGGGATTTTAAACAACAAAGATACCTGTCAACCTACCGAGAACAAATACTCCTTAAGATTTGGCGTCAGAGTCTATATATTTTAGGTTTAGCAACAGTCGACTAACTAGCTAATATTACCATATATGGTTATAAATTTAACATGTTGTTAGTTACATATAATTTATATAGCAGAAGTAGATTGTAATAAAACCCCCAAAAATCTACAAAAAAGAAATAAAGCTTTTAACCGCCACCTGTCCAACCTCGCAAGAAATAAAGATAACTAAACTCTCCTTAAATTTGGCGTCGAATATGTATTACAAGTTTAATAACCGTAAAATAAAAACGTGTTCTATAATGACTATTACCATAATGATTTATCATGTTGAGTTACATACATAGTAGATTGTATTAATAAAACCTCAAAAAAAATCTAAAGTAAGAAAATAAAAGTTTTTTGTAGCAAAAGCCACCTGTGAACATCGCAAAAATAACCTAAACTTTCTATATTTGGCGAATCGAATATGTATTACAGGCATAACTTAGTCGATAAATATTATTTTAATAACTTATTGCCATATATGAATAAAATAAACAAAATGGTGTTTTAGGTTAAATATGATCTATCTCAGTAGATTGAATAAAAAATATTTAAGATCTAAAAAGCAAAATATAAAGTTTTAAAATAACAAAAAAAAGAACTACGGCTTATATGACGAGATAAACTCTCCCTCGATTTATATGATTTAAATTAAATAGATAAATAATAATAAACTCAATAAAAATTTAAAAACAAAAATAAAGTTTTTTTTTAAAACGTCAAGCCACCTATATATTGAACACACATAATATAATCACATAAATTTAGGTCAGACATTTATCATATGACCCAATTTACTACATAATACCTCTTTAATAACATAAATTTTAAAAACCAAAAAAATGTTTCGTGTTTTAGTAATATTTAAAACACGAAACATTTTGCCAAAATCTAAATTAATTTTTAAAAACACGAAAAAATATTTCGTGTTTTAAAAAAAACAAAAACGCAACATTAAAAAATGTTTCGTCCGGTTCCCCGGGACCAAAACATAGGTCCCTCGTCCGTTTAATTTTTTTATTCCCTGCCGGAAATACAATAATTACTGCACTTATAATAACACATATATGTCAGGTTATATTTATTTTTATATATAATAAATGCAATATATACATATATACACGTATAATAGACAAAACTTTATTTCGAATCTTTATTTAAACGAAGTAAAATGGTGGGCTAGTAAATTGAGTCTATTTCATTGCGTAAACTGAAAATATATTTTCAGATTTGAAAACTAAGCACCTAAAATATTGCAACTAAATTAATTTTATACGAAGTGTATTTTTTTAACTTTAAAAATAAGTCTGGATAAAACCATATAACTCGGGAAAAAATTATCTTAAATTGCAAAATTGGCAAAAAATCACGAACTCTTTTCGTGTTTTTCAATAGGTCTAACTTACCGAAAATATCACTTTAGCTTCTATTTTGAAGATTTGTCTGCAAGATATTTTCAGAAGAACTTCAAAATCGTCGTCTTGATTGTGTTTTCCTCATCAATAATAATGCAATTATCAGACTTATTTTTAAGCGATAATCTAATCCATAAATCATTCAAATCTATATAGAGAACAAAAACATCGAACCACTTACAGTGTGGATTTCTAGCCATTATATTTTAATTAAAGTATTTTAAGCTAATAATGATTTTGTACCGCGGAACCGCTTTTTTCAATTTTAGGAACCGGTACCATAAGTACCGCGATTTTCGATTTCCACGGCCCTTATCCTGTGCATATACCTGTAGAAGTATACAAACTTTAATTTTAAACTTATATAATCATAAATTTAATAAGCTATCAATTTTATTATCCTAACTAAAAGTATGAGCTCTTTTATATTTAAGTCATTATTATTAAAAATTTTATTTACGGGCACGTGAAGTGAGTTTTAATTTTCGTGAAATTTTCCAAAAAATTTTTAAAATATTTACATTTTTTAATAAAACACAGAATTTTAAAGTTGCCAAATTGGATTTATGCACATAAATGCTCGTTCAGACTTTCATTTCAAATTTTGTAAATATACGAAATTTTTAAAATTTTTATTTTTTCAAATATTTTTAAAACTATTTTCAGAAAACATTAAAATCTTGTAGCAAAAGGCTTTGTAAAAGGCGTTCAATGTCAAGTTAAAATTTTAAAAATTTTCAAAAATGAATGTTGCGCCTAATATATAAAAAAGGTAAAAAAAAATAAAATTTCTAAGAATTTACGAAAATAAAATATACACTTTTGCGTATTCCACAAAAAGTATACTATAAAATTAAAATTTTCAATCTCACTAAAAATTAAATTATGCGCTTGCATCGTGGCAAAATTGTCATTGTAATTTTCAAAAAACTCGTATACGTCATTTGAAATTGCAATTTTTTGGTGTTGCGTATAGCTACTGTGCTTTCTTAGTTCAAGAACTATCACCCTTTAAAATTATTTTGAAAATTTATTATCATCATCATTATATGAAATATGTAAACTAATTGATTTGGTTAAGAATATAATTCCTGTATTATAAAATTTATTTTATGCGCCATTTTGCTACTTGAGAGACTTCAATTATGAAGTGACGCTGAAAAAATGAACTTAAATACATGCCTTTTTTGTCTGTTGATGCATGATAAACTAAATCTGTTTTTTTAAATTTAAATTTGAAAAACATTAATTCTCAAAAAAATGCTATTTATAAATTAAACATTTTTTGTTAATTATACTTGTTTTATAAAATTGAAATAAAATAAGTCACAGCTATAATTAGACACCCTACCATCCTTTTTTTTCTGTGTTTACATTCCTTTTTTACTTTAAAAATGCAAATAACCGCCGATTAAGTTAGTCAACATACCTTGTTTATGAGTTTGCGAAATGGACAAAGAAGATATTCAGTACGAACAAATATAGCGATTTTTACCAAAAAGGAGGCAAATGTTCTTTTTGATTTTTTATCAAATAACCGAAGATCGTCGTTACTATTTTGTTGCCTTAAATTGCCATGAAATGATGGCAAGTAAACTATTTTTTAAAAATTTATTATTTTAGTGCTGCATATTTATTTTTATTAATTTATTAAATTTTAACCCTTTAATATTGAAATTTTTAGGTACAATGACGCTGGATTCTGGAATTTTATACAAATTTACTTGGTATAAAAGATTTTTATTAAAATACTTTATTAATAATCTTTAGACAAATTTTATTTTATTGTAAGGCATTAGACTAATTTATTTGCATATACAAAATCTTATTACAATTTATATAAGCATCTTATTAGCATTTATATCAGATAAATTTAATGTTATGAAAAACAATATTTGCTTGGCAGTATGTGGAGGATTTAATAATGTTCGGCCATAAATCCAAAAGATATGATAACCTCAGAAAATATTGTGACTATCATTATGAGTTGATAGTAAGAACATATATAAAATATGTTAATATTATCTTTCTAAAATAATAAAAAATGTCTAAAATATGTTTTTAAAGAAATTATGTATTACATAGTGGTAAGATATCACAAAGTATTTAGCTCTTGATGCCATGCGTGATAAAAAAAACATGAAAGAGAGAAGTTTTGGAGAAAACACCATAGAAAATCAGTATCCCCACCATCAAGACATTTATTATCTATTTATAAGGTTTACAAATAACTTGAATGGTAGGCATAGATTTTGAGTATTTCTACAAAATTTTTAGAAACAATTCTATATAGTGACAATTTTTATTTTTAGATTATAATTACAACCTAAAATCTGTTTAGCCCAGCACTTTGTCTGGGCCATGAATTTAAGGTGGCCTTAAATTTGAAAATATGAGCCAGGCTAAAAAATCTTGCAAAAATAGTCTATTTTGTTTGTATGATTAATGACTAAAACAAAATAAAATTAATTTATTTTCACACAATAAATAATTTAAAAATTAATAACAAGTGTGTTATCTGTTTTTATAAAAAATTAACAACATTGTTACCCTATATTCTGTTTAGAAAGTTTAATCTATTAATATCGAACGCCTTTTAAATATAACTGGTGAAAAAACGATTCTAGCCCTTAAAAAATTTAACATTTATTTTTCAATTTTTTGAGTACAAAATTTTGAAAAAATCAAAATTTGAATAGATATATAATATATATTGAATCAACTAACTAACCTAACTAAAATTATAGACTTTAGAGAGATCGATATCTGCGTTATAGCCTTTGAAATTAACATCAATAAGAAAAGAATTTTCACTATTACGAAGTTAGTTTAACAATTTTGGCCAATACTGAAAAAGGTATTGAATAAAAAAAATAGTGTTTTCTTAGACCAAAAAAGCTACTCTAAAAATTAGCATAGTATTTTCTTTTTATTAAAGTTAGAATGGGATATATTACTATTTAAAAAAGCCTTAGTTAAATAGTTCCTTATTATTAAGAAAAATTGGATATCTTATAAACGCCTGCTACTAACGAAAAAGTATAAAAATTGCTTAATATAGCTGGTAATGTTACTGGGCCAGAATCCAACTAAATTGTAACATTGAAGTATGGACTTTAATAAATGTAAGAAATCCCTACTTTATCAACATCGTAAGTAAAACACACAATTCCATCGCGGCAAATGTTACGCAGGTCAACAATTTTTAGGTTATGAAGTTTACAAGTAATATCTGGGAATATCAAGTCCGTTTACCGTTTTTAATCAATATTAGTGTTTTATAAACGTTGAGAAGACAGAAAACTGGGTTAAGTAATAAAGATTCAAAAACAAAAATAAATTTTAAGTTTATATTTAATAGGTATAGACTGTTAAATTTAAAACTTCAAAATATTTTCGTTAAAAACCATTTAATATATCGTGATCGTATTTAAGCTGGACATAAATATGTAAACTTGATATTAATTTGATAAAAAATTTTATTATTTGTGATTTAAGATTTATAGTTGAAGTTCAAAAAGATTTTTAAATTTTTTTCTTTTAAGTATATTTAGATCTGTCAATTTGGGCAAAAAAGGCCATTTTTATTATAGACCTTTGGGTAGGTAGAAAAACTTTTAGAAAAACGCAAAACATATATGAATATAAATGAGGATACATTCTTTTGCGTTTTTCATAATTATCGTTTCTAGACATAAATATTTGTTGACTAGGTGCTTCTCAAAATTTTTATTGATTCAAATTTACTCCACCATATCACCTCTTGTCATATTTCCAGCGATAAATTCGTTTCATCTAAATGGCTACTTTAAACAAACCTCTTGTTACGTCTTTCACCACTACCGGAATAAATTGTTGGATGGTGTTGCTGAAAAATTTAACATCCCCATAGCCATATGTTCCACTATCAAAATTTTCATAACTTCGTGGGACATGCAAGAGTATTATTTTCCAATGAATTTTCAAAAAATTTGGAAAAAAAAAGTTTTGTAATACTAATTTTGTTGTATTTTTATAAATCTTTCTCTAAAATAAAAGTTTGTTAAAAATTTTAAAAAAATTAAATTTTAAATTTTTCAAAATTTTAAAAATAAAAACTTACTTTGCAGAATACCCGTAATATCAAGGCAGAAACAAACAAATCATTTCCGTTTTAGGAGGAGTTTAAGGCAAATTTTTAAACGAAGGAAAAGATCAGAATCGACTAAGTTGTAATACTGATGTTAAAAAAGTTAACAATTTAAGTCAAAGTATCCGATTGACTATTGTTGATAAGTTTAGGTGTTGACAGGTTCAAGTTTTTTTTAATTTTAAAAATTTAAATCTTTATTTAAAAGGTATTTAAAAGAAAATAGCATAATTTAAATTGGCAACTTTATATAATGTATGTGGACACTTTACAGAAAAAAATAAAGAAAAAACTAAAACGCCCCGCACAAAAAACTTATATTCTTGTTAATCTAATGCGAGAAACTGACTAACAAAGTTGTTAAATATTTTGACATAATAACGTACGATATTTAAAACAAAATATACCAATACGTCATTCATTTGACAGAAATTGTATTATTTTGACAAAATACTACAATAAATAAACATATTTCGTATAAATGACTTATCTAAACTGTATTTACAAAAAGATTTTGACGATATGGAACGTAGTTTGCAACAAAAATGAACTATAAAAGTGATATTTGTTATAATTATCAATTATTTGTATCTATTAAACATAATCTAGACCGAAGTAACGAGTACAAGAAAAGGCAGTAAAAATCGCCCCAAGTAGCGGAAAATGAATTAGAAAAAGAGCGCGAAATTGCCAACCCTTCAAGCTCACAGAAACTCACGAATCACCGACCATGGAACTCTAAATCACGGAATCAGGAGAAGAACATTTTTCAGTATATTTCTTTTTTAAACACCGCCTGTCAGACAGGATTGAACAGAAACGGATCGGCACATTTCATATGATAAATCGCACATTGTAGTGAATTATAACAGAAACGCAATTTTCGCATAGAATTTTTAGATTTTTTAATATATTAAAACATATAAAACATAGCCCAAGCTTCCTGACCCGCCTTTGCTCTATTTCTCCAGATCGCGATAGTAACTATTCTCGTAGTCTGAGGCGAAGCAGCAATGGATTCGCCGCGAAAACCAGAAACGCGGTAAGACAAGCGCAGAATCTATACTCGGAGAATTATTTTAGATTGTTATTTTCCATTCATTCATACTGCCAAGTTATGAAACTTACAATGCTAGAAAATAGGCCGAATTTTGTTATATTCGCAAGCTTTTTTATTTTTAATTTGTTTCTCTTGATTTTCGATTTGTGCTTCTTTTTGCAGCTAAACTTTAAAAACATTATCCACAAGTTAATCAAAACTCTCTCTACGGTAATGTGATGTGGGCGAGAAAATTTATGAGCAGATGAGTCGATAAGGGTTGGGATCGCCTGACCCCTGAGCTTCTCGGGAGCCTTACTCTTCGTCGAAATATGCAAAACAGGGAAATGCGGAAAACTATGAGGAGGAGGCGGTATCGAGCTCACGCTTGCGCCAGCAAAAAAAGGCGATAGTATAGCAAATGTTAAATTTTTGCATTTATGTGCTATTGCCGATAATAATTTTTATTTTCATTGGTTTATTAAATTTTTATTTGAAATTACGTGTTTGAGCTGTATGCTTGATCTCAATGGTCCTTTCTACACAAATATTGATTTAGCAGTGAAAAAGGAGTCATCGAACTATAAAATCAAAAATCGAAAATCCACCGAAAGTGGAGGAGCGTTCATTGAACGAAGTCGGAAAATTATGTGTTATAAATACATTTCAACTTATTACCTATTTACTCTATTGTATATAAATATAAGTTTTATCATATATACTCCATAGTTTATTGTTGATATAACAGAATATCAACGTAAGAAGAGCAGTCCAAAATAGACAGCAGCCGTGAGACATTGGTAAATTTGCGTCACCCGCCCAAAACGAGGTCTCCCCAAGGAGTTAGTTTATCAATTCTACCTTTATTTTTAACTACAACAGCGTATCCATTATGAATTTCTTTACCATATTTAAACTCATTTGTAAAAAAGAATTGGTATGTTTTAGTTTTGCAATTGAAACTACATTATGATTAGGTGTCGAAAACAGAATTTAGGTTAATAAATGTTTAAATAAAAATGAATTTGTTATTTTTAAATGGATTGTTTATACTATTTATCAGCACCACTAAAAATTTATGAACAAGTACGTGAAAAAAGTTGATCAAGATCGCGGCTAAAATCAAATAATACGATTCAACAACAACTCGAGCATATACGAAAGCGCGAAGCAAGCTGACTGATTGAAACGAACTGAACAAGCGTGTAGAGCAGCGCCTCATCTTACAGGATAATTATTTAAAGTTTTTCTCTTTAAGAAATAGGGCATGTTTAAATTTTATTAAAAGTAGTATGTTCTGCTCATTGTGAGGCTAGAAAAATAATTTTTAATTTTTGATAAATGAAATTATTACATATAATTTTTATCTATTGGTTATTGACTAATTAAATTATTTTATATTATCATTTATAAAGTAACGTTGGCCATATTGCGGGAGTGCAAAAAATGAAGAAAGACAATGAAATGATGGAAGTAATGAAGCGTTGGAAGAAGTCGAAAGCGCGTGGACGGGAGAACAATAGAAAAACGGACATTTGAACAAGATGACGATCAAATACTGATTCTACAGGCGTCTCAGGTCACCACCGATCAATTGAGTCGCCGCGCCTTTCAATACTTTCCATGCCGAGACCCATTTCGAGTAGCATGGGATTTTTAGTTCCGCAGCCGTCCTTCGAGGCGACATAAAAGTTTGCACTCATTATTTGGTAACTACGAATTTATTAATAAAAGCGAAGAATCTTTTTTTCAAACAGCCAAAATATATTTAGAGTACTTTTTTAAATTAATTTGTTTATAACACTGTTTGAATATCTTTTTATTCAAGTTGTTTTTCACAAAATCTGATAATGTGTCTATAAAAAACATTAATCACATAGCAAGAACATAGTAAAACCTACGGAAATTGGAAAGTATCAACTCAGAATTTTCTTGGTAATTTCTAGTTAACGATTATCATTGAAAATGATGTGTATTTTGTTAAGTGTAAATAAATGAAAACAGTTAATGTAATTATGTACATAATGATTATTACTATTTTGCTTATCGGAGTTATGATAGCCACTTGTCCCTTGTTATGCAATATACTAAGCAGCGGCAATTCGTAGTGATTGAAGCTTGCCTGACGATAAAATTGATTATATTTACAGTTTTGGGCGGTAATGCAAAATAATACAAAAATCACCTGACACAATTGTTATGTAAGACTGAACATTTTTTGATTTTAATTTATGTTTACGCGTAGCAGCGAAAGTACAACGGAGTCTCATTCACTAAGCAAGTCATTCTTGATGATAGTGTGGTGAAATCATACTGGCAGTCGAGCTGGAAACAAATCAAAGCTAACACGCAATGTTTCGGCCTCCACTTGAACGTGGTCAATGTCAATTCCACGAAGCCTCGGTTGCTTTTTTGTTCAAGAAGAAAAATTTGAATTACAGCTTCAACAAGCACCAGCAAGCTTAGTTGTCCTACCCGAATTTTCAAAACACTATGATGACGTAATTTTCGAATATTTGTGAAACCAGTGGAGCGCAAGCATTACAATAATCCATACGATTGGAATGGGAAGAAATTGTGTTTTTAACCCCAAACTAGATTCATATTTTGAGCTTCGAATGATAATCTCTCGATAGAAATGCTACCTATGTATTTGTAATTTTTGAACTCATTGTATGGTCGTAACTTTATTGGTTTAAAATTGTCATACTTGAATACCCTCCTAAAAGAATATAAATAAAAATAGAAAAGCATGAACCTATTTAAAATTAACGCCAAAAATGATAACCAGTTTAAAGCTCCAATATATGACATAAACCTATTGATGATAAATAACTGACTATATCCTTAAAAGATTTGAATGTTTTTAAACTAACTTATTTATTATTTTATTTGGCCATTTCTTAGACAACGTAAAAATGAACCAACAACAGCAATACCATCCCCTTTTACTTAGCAAATTGAACAACTGCATCTCAAAATAACAACAACGTGCAGCATTAATACAAATATTAGGATAGTTGCACCTCTGAGCTCGAGATCCCGATAAGTTGCCCCTTCTGTCGAAGACTCTGAACAAATAATAACACGCTCATGGCTGAAGCCCTTCAACACCATTTCAAATGTTGGCTAGCAATCAGACGTAAACCGCTATTTTGTATAGGATGACAATATTTAAAAGTTAGGTTCCATCTTGAGTTTCTAGGTTAATGAGTTCACTCTTTTTGAGAATAGAAACGATCAATGGTTTTGAATTTTTCTTTTGACTAAAAATCTAAATTAAGATATAATAATTTTATTTATAGAGGTACAGAAAACTTAAATTTAAATGCTTACAATGCGCAGACAATGTCTTAATAATATTTTTTCTTTGGCTCTTTTGTTTGTAATCATTATATATCTACAATTTTTTATATTATATCTTATTTTTTCGATTTTGCGGCTAGGACACAAGCCAAACGTACCAATCCTCAGTAACTAACCCTTCTACTAATAACATAAACAAAGTCATATTTTTTTTACCCCTTTTAGAAATTAAACATTACGGCCACTCAAACGGCGGCGGCTCAATAATGCGGCATCTTATCCTTTAGGCGTACTCGGTCAACCCATGTAATAATTTGAACATATATTTTAATATATATGATTAATGTAATAATGGGCGTAAACTAATATTTTTGCAAAGTTAAGTTAAGACTTAAATAACGCTATGTTATATAAGCATGGATATTGAAAGCGGGAGCTGTGTTCTTTTCATTCAACGTCGGGTTTTTTTTTTTTTCTTTGTGTCAGGGTACAACAATTGCCTAAATGATCTTTCAGTTGTGTCAAATTGACATTTTCTTATTTGGGGTTATTTTGGCATATTGCGAGAGTTTATGGATGGAGACAAAGCCTAAATTATTGAAACATTAACTAGTTTATATAATTAATTTAGAATATTTTTTAATTATTTTTTAAAAAATTACGGTTTTTCATAAAAATCTTTTTTAATTTGAGTGAAAACAGTAATTTAAAGAAGTTTTATTAAGAAATCTAAATAATGTCAATAGTTATTTCGACTGTCTAATATAAAAAAATTAAGAAGTTTAGAGTATGCTTTTTAACATATATTCCTAACGTAATAATATAGCAAAGTTCACAAGTGACTTACATTTAAATAATTAAATGGTTCTTTATCAGAATGCCTACCACTAATTTATAATACATTTTATGCTAATAGAATCGTTGCTAAAATCTAATTCACAAGTTTTTGGAGGATATAAACTAAATACGCCCCCATTACACAACTTACAACAAACGGCAGCTGTAATCAAAGCATGTTTTGGCATAAACATGAATGAGCGAATTTTTCGAAGAAACGCCAAACGTAAACGCAAATCGCATTGTTTCATCATTTCGATGACTAGAATAACAGGTTGCAACCGTCGTATCAGGCCCGAGAACGTTGACATTTCGTGAGTTTTGTTTTCATTTGAATTTTTCACTTGGGCCACGTGCGAAATGAGCCTTCGTAAAATTTAGAAATTCTGAAATTTAATTGGTCTTTTAGAAAATTTTTTATTTCAAAGTAAGCATTTTATGTGCATAAAACTAAATTTTGTAACTTTCGGTGCAATTTTCTAGATTGAAATGGCTCCTTTGCACGTGCCCTTATATAGTAGCTTGTTTTTTGTGTTCTTCAAGGAGATGCAATCACTGAGCTTTAGCGGTCTACATATGTAATTGCCCGAATATCATTTTTTGATTGACCAAAAAGGCTGATATACGTTTTTTTAGTTAGGCACGTGCTGCGGGTGAGCGGTATCAAAAAATTTTCATCAAAAGTTTTTGAACGCTTGTTTAAAAAGTTGTTTAGTTATCCTGAAATACATTTTCTGATAGAGCTTATTAAATTTACGAAATTAAAAACTCATAACATACTACTCTACTATATAAACATGTATAGAGATTGAATGATGGCTTTGTATGAGCAAAAACTCTTGTTAAGGACGTAAGCCAATCGAAGATGAAACACAATGAAAGAACTCAAACACAGGATGGATATATTTTTGACAAGACAACCAACGAGCGGCGCCTCACTAGTAAGACTAAATTTATTATTATATTTTATTTGTTTAATTTTTTTATACGTTATAAATTTGAAGGAAAATCAAATTATTATTTATATTTTTGATGTGATTAGTGAAAATCCCCAGAGTGACTATTCATTTCATTTAAAAGATAAATAAATGTTTTAGAAAAGCTTTGAATAAATTAATTTATAAGACTGCCTAATATAGATTATAATTAAAACGGATAAATTTATTGTTTTAATTTTTTAACAATATTCAAAAAAATAAGAAGATCGGCTTTCCTTTTGTTCTACAATTTATAGGTCCCCACAACTCTATGATTTTAATATAAATACATTTTTACCCTTAATTAAGGTCAGTGATTCGCACATTCGTTCGTAAGATTTATCTAGATACTTAACACTATTATTTTCAGCTGAAGAAAGATGAATATGATATTGGATGAATCCAGATGATAATGAACTACCCGTTAACGCAACGACGTGCTAAACCCTCTCTGTCGTCAAAGGTCGAGGCGCATTTACTTTCGGGCGGGGTTTTCAAAATCTTGCCATTTGGAAAACATTTAAAGCAAATTGAATCGGTATATCTATTTATATTAGTATATTTTTTTAAATTTTTGTATACGTATTTTTATTAATTATTTTTAGCAAATTTTTGTAAAAAGTTTTAACGATTAGATTAATGTAATTTAATATTAATATATATAGGCTTTCAATACTTATGTGTTGTTTGATTAATCCACTTCTAGTGTGCATTTCTAGATATGCTTATTCGGCATTTTTTTATTCATCTGTTACGTTTATAAAATAACTGTTTGCGAATTGAAGGCTTTTGTCATTTTTAATTATTGAAAGTTTGAAGGCTTCTGTAGAAAGCGCTGACGAAGAAGGTATGAAAATTTTGGCAAACGCTGTCTTAACCAATGCGTGAAATAATTTTCACCAGTTCATAATGAAATTGATCGATTAAAATCAAAATTTTATAAGCATTTTTGTTGCTTTGAAACTCACGAACTGTTTTTTTTAGTATGATTTTCTTTTACGTTTACTATGTATTATACACCGTTATCAATTTATCGCTTATTTGCGCCATTTTTGCGTTTTTTATAATATTATACATCATATACAAATAAAAGTTAATAGATTTTGAATTTCGGTTTATATTCTGAATCCGCTCATTAGTTTTAATAATAGTTTCTTAAAAAATACTTGTTGGTTTTTTAAATATGAAACAGTCTGTTTCCTTCACTTCAAATTATGTTCATAATCACAAAACACGTATATTATTTTCAATTATGTCTAAACAAAACTTTTTAACAGGCACTAATACGAGCGTTTTCGGAATTTATCAAACGAATAAAATATTTTGATTAGGTAAACCTTAATATTTTAGGCTTAGGATCTTGCAATTTAGAAAATTAAGATTTCATGAATCTAAATTATTCATTATAATCTGGGGCTTGAAAAAATTGTTAAATTAGAAATATTATTAAGCATGTTATATTATTCTATTAAGACGCATTTTTTTGCTATTTATTTTTTACATATAAACCTTTTGCGACTGCATACACATCAATGTTTTTACATAAATCCTCCAAAGTTCGGCATTTTTAAAAATAAGTTTTAAAGAGTGCCGCCAATTGCTTCCCTTTCACGCATTGTTGTTTTCGGCATCAATTGTTTGAGGTGCTCTTTTCAAAATCTCTCAACCTGCTTTCTTACCTCATATCATTTTACTATAATCTAGTCGATTTATTAAGGTTTTTTAGTAAAATAATTTCATATTTAAGGTCGTTTAAAAATGAATAAGCTTTTGCCTCAAAAGATTGTTGAAATCATTATGTGAACCAGTGAAAATATGGAAATTTATAGTGTCTACTACAATGCTACTTTGCTAAATTGATTAATTTATTAATAAACAACACTTTTTTATCATCTTAATTTATTTCACACTAAACTTATCTAGCTATCTCCAACAAAAAACGCATTCGTGGGGGCTATTGATGTAACGAAATTACTATTGCCGGTAAATGACATATTGCTTGTTTATAATGAATTATAAGGATGTGTTTCAACTTTTGTTTTCATTAATTTTTTAAATTGAGTTTAGTATTTTTGTTGCAAATTAAGAGCTTGTGAAAAGCAATAAGTTTAAGAGGACTTTAGAGAGGGCTCAAAAACCAGTTGTTTATGTTGCCACTGGAAAAGCTCAATTCCTTACTCATCAAAATCTCCAGTTTCCCTATTTTATAAATTAAATTTATTTTTGACTCATTTTATCCTTTATATTAACTTATAAAATCTGAAAAAGCCCCCCCTTTCTGAGACGGAATGCCATTAAGTTCCTTTAGCTCTAAAAATGAGTGAGCTCACCCTGCTAAAAATATGAACCCTTTTTCAAATTACTTACGAAAAAAAAAAGTTTCGTTGCAAATTTTTATAAACATTGAACATAACTTTTTTAATCATTTTTTGGTTACTTTTTTAAGTGTTTTTACATGTCTTTTACTAAAAGTTTTTTTTTTAACTTTTATCCATTAATTTTGACTTTTTTATATAAATACGTTTTTTTAGATTTTGTTTTTTTAAAGATTAAAAAATACCGGCTATTAATGAATTTAGATTTATAATCTTCTCTTATATTTATTATAGTTTATAAGGGAGGTAGAATTTTTTCCCAAGTATAAATTTATAATGATTATTATTTTCACATAGTGGAGTAAAAGCCAACATATATTTCATCTGTTAAAGCCATTTATTATCCCTCTATTCTTAAAAACAAAAATATCCAAAAATGGGCTTTTCCCCAACTCTGACTTCGTCACTTAACAACCTCTAAATTGAAAGCCGCTTGATTGCCTTTGAGATTAAAAAATGTCTATATGTCCGTTAAAAGTCCTTTATTGGTACCAAGTAATAAAATTGCTTTTGCACATAAAATGTACATCTAAAATTTAGCTTAGATAGGGTGACTTAACAATGTAAGAAAAAATACACCGATTATATTCCGCTCAATTAAAAAAGATATTGACTACCATTCCATTAGATTCTATGGATTGGTCATTTTCAAAGCTTCAAGGCCAAATTCCATGGAATCCTGTATACGCTTACAGGATTTCAATCCAATTTCAAAAATCAAAAAAGTTCTTCCCGATCATAATATAGGCTACGTAAATTAGCGTATCCCCAAATGGAAATGTGATCACTCCTGAGTGCCCTTACACCCATTATGACGTCAAAGCTCGAACTGTCTCTCGCAACATTTTTCAATTAGATATGTATATAAAGAAATTGCAACAAATATGTCGCGATTTGAACTTATCAGAATCAATTTGAAAAAACAGTATAGTGACTGGTTAATTTTTAAAATTTTTCAGTTTTTTCAATTACCCAAATAAATTTTTTTCAGTCTTTGTGATTTTATTGACATTTAGATGTTTAAGCAGGCTTAAAGATATAAACACTAAAAGTTGGATGATTAGTAGTCAGTATAAGTCTTCTAATTATTTTGACTCCAACGTTTCTTATGAAATAATAAAGAACTATTTCTTATAAAACAGGCTGTCTTAAATGACTTTTGAATTCGCCTAACCTTTTTAAGATCAAGTCTTACTTACCACGATAAGATCCTATAATTTAAATCGCAAATAAGCTCGTTTAATTGTGTAAATTTAATGTGTTTTGTGTATCAATAACGAAAATAAAAATTAAATGTTTTATATAATCTTTTAAATAGATTGGAGGAAAATTTATCTCTACTTTTTAGCCATCTTGTCGAGGACACATTTAACCTTTTTTTGACATAAAATGTCAAAATATAGCTGATCTCTTTAATTTCCAATGTTAAGGCCGGTATTGGCTACAGGTAGATCGTACATAAATATTCCGGCCAGGTGAAATAATTTAATAAATAAAAACCTTCAAGGCTTCTACCATTTCTCCCAGCTCATTTTCATCCGTAATCATAGATATTAAAGGCCTCATAATATCGGTTATCGGAATTTCATAGATTTGTTGGATGTGGCCACTCAGGGATGTTCCTTCAATTGGGTCATTAAAATGGTGACACGTTAAAATAACCATGACAAACAAATTTTGTTTTGCTTTAAAAGAGGCGATTACAGTTTTTAAAAAGTTTTTTGCTTGGTCAATCAATCTATAAACTACGATACTTTACATAAATTGCCCTGGGCAAGTTTTCAAATTTTATGGTCTCATATTAAAGTTATACAGTGGTTAAAGCTTGTGTAGGCCAATTGTCTCGCTCTTTATGCCCTTTAGTGTTTTTCACGCACTTTGATTATAAGGTCCAATTCAATTCGATTTATCCTAGTTCCGATTCGAATCAAATGCTTATAATCCGTCCAAACTTGTCAAATACAAATATCTTCCTGGGACTCGATCCAAAATAAAATGGCCAATTTTTTCATAAAAGTAATAATCTTCCCTAGTTAAATTTGTTTGATTAAATCTGTTTTTTAAAATAATTAGACTAACAATAAATTAGTAAAAAACCATTCTTTGGCAAAAATTTATTTCTAAAAAAAGAAAATTTATCAACATTTATTTGTATGGGTAAATTCATTTATTATTCTGAATAGGACGCGCAACATTATAATATTTTTTTAAATAAATTAATAAAATAATATTATGTATAGAAATAATTTAAAAAATGACTAATTTTTTTAACATAATCGATATCTTCTCTTCGAGTATCTTAGGTTAATAGGCCTCCATTTCCCTTATTGGGGATATTTATACAAGTTAATTCAAAAGCTAGGTTATAATGCGTAATAGCGCCTAAATACACCAGTTATAAAAAATTATTTTAAAATATCAGTGTATTTGGTATGCGTTTTATATCATAACCCTAGGCTAGATCTCAAAAGCCGTTAAAATCATTTAATCAATCGACTGCAGTTTGGTTGACTGGAAGCAAAATGTGCAAAGTTTAATATATTCCCATTTTGTAAAAAACAGTTTCTCTCTCACAAATTATCAACATGAAATTAATATCGACGCTCAATCAATATTTATATTTTAAGTCAAAAAAGTAGCAAGATTATTCAAGTAGTCTATTATTAATTAGGATGTATATTTATCTAACATAAGATATTAATTATTCATTCACTTACAAAAGTTAAATGAATAAAATAATACAGGCCATCAGACCCAAAGGTGAACTATTTAGAATAGTTCCACAGTGTATACTATTTTACAATCCTTTTTTCGTTTTTTAGTTGCCCTACTTCTCAGCTTGTCATAAAAACATTTAAAATGCCAAAAGCGATGGTCTTTGTGACTTAAAGACTCAAAATTTAAAGTTATTAAAATTTTTTACGTATAAAATATAACAAAATCATTAATTTTTTCTTTTAATAATTTTTTTCATTTATTTGGCCTAAAATCAACTACACCTATAAACATAATTTATACAATATTTAATAATATTTATTTAATGTATTTAGAAAATTTTTTAATGTAGTAAAAGAAATTCCAATTTTACAGATTATTTTTTGTTTTTTGCAACTATAAAATATTTTAATCTCCTTTGAAACCATTTTTTTTTAGAAAGTCAGCCCTCAAAAAAAATTTCTCCAAGACGAAGCTCTGAAAGATATACTAAATATTTATATTTGATGAAGTTACGTATCTCAAATGAACAGTAGTAAGATAATTATATATTTGTCTAGATTGGGTAATATCTATTGCCCCGTAAACGTTCGTGATAAAAGTGCCAAAGCCCTAACGGGGATGTCGAAAAGAGATGAGGCCAGGAGGTTTTAGCAACCTAATACATGCACCGGTTAATTATTAAAGAAATACGAATATTAGTGCGGAAAATTTACCTTTTCATATTAAATTACATTTGTAATTGCTTATTTACAAAATTATAATATTATAGAAGACAATTAAATATATACGTATGTAACCAAATTCAATTTTATTTCACATAAGATATGAAAAAGAAAATTAAAGTGGCGCGAAATAAGATCAAAAAAGTAAGATTCGTCAATGGTTGCCTAAGATGTAATAAATTAATTACAAGGCCCTTTTATTATAAAAACAGAAAAGCAATTAAATCTTGACAAAAATATTTAATAACCTTTTTTGGTTTTTACAAAGACTTAAAACCATTCTGTTTTTATATTAAAAAAGAGCCAAATAATAAATTTACAGATATAATAAGAAACAATGTGATAATAAAATTGTATTTCATTAAATGTAAAATTGGGAAAAAAGTTAGTGCTTATTTTAAATTATAGCAAATAGCTTGGTGAACATATTTAGGTCAATGCATAAAACAAAAAAATAATTAACTAGGCAACTAATATACTAATAAAACACTTAAGATAGGACCATTTTATATAAAAAGCGTTTTCTAATTTTTTATTTAATTTTCTATATATTGTGTTGTAATTCGTTTAGCAAATTATCAATTTAGCGGGTAGTAATATTCTAACAAATTTTTTATTTAAGATGAAATTAGGATTTGATGGCCTTATCTAATCGCGCGATTAAAAAAATGATTCAAGATGGTAAAAATTTGTTGCTAAAACGAATTTATAATAAACTCTGAAATTAATAAAAAGGATTATGGCTTCTTTTTATGCGTTAATAATTAAAACCTTTTCGCAAATTTTCAAAAAAGTCATTTTTGAAAAATGTATAGTTAGCTTTGTTAAATATTATAAAAATTTCAAATTTCGTAGTAGATGTTTTTGAAAGCAAAACATCAAAAACGGCTATATCTTAGGTTAAAACTTAGAGTTCATCGAAATTGAATGTAAAAATAAATCAAAAATAAGATGTTTTTTTGAGTCAAAAATAATAAGGATAGAAATTTAGTACATAAATTCCAAATAAAAGAAAAGGAGTCTAAAATTAAGTAATCAAAACAATGATGGCATAAAATCTAATCAAGATCGTAACCTAGAATAGTATAAATTTACACTAAAATGACTTTATATACCAAAAAGGTGATTGAAATTTTCATTCATAAAATTTAAGATGTTTCTAGCAACTAAAGCATTTGCACATCCTTTAATCATTTTTTTAGCATGGCAAGTTTGAATTTTAAGCAACATTTTTTTTTGGCAGAATTTCATATTTTGTCAAATTATTTATAAGTACATGTTTTTTCATAGATAATTAACAAAATAACAAAAAAAAAACACATAAATAATTACCAATGTATAAATGTTTATGTAACAAACCTAGCCGAAAAATGAAAATATATAAAAAAATATAAATCACATGGGGCGTAACTCTTAAATAGTCATATATAAGTATAATAGTAAAAGGTAAAGAAATTTAAAGAAAATATATAAAGGTTTTATGTATAAGAACACAATACACAATCAAAATAGAAAGGGGGGTAGAAGGCGAGAGTCTACCTATACCCCAGGCTACATTGAAAAATGGATTCACGATATAGATAAGCTAAATGATAAAAAAAATACAGATGGACAAGTTAAAGCCGATATTACCCTCTAAAAAATCTATGAATATTAAAGAAATTGTATAATAAGTGTAAAAATAGGCCTTTACTCAAAATATATCAGATTTTCATCATTCATGAATTATCATTCAAAGATTTCAAATTTAAGGCATAAACAAAAATTTCATAAATAAAAAATTTATAATATATAAAATTGTTATATAGAAATAAAAAAGCATTTGACAACAATCCTTTAATCATTTTTTTAGGCACGGCAAGTTTGAATTTTAAGACAACATATATAGCTTTTTTGCCAGAATTTCATATTTTGTCAAATTCATTTTTATAAGTACATGTTTTTTTTCATTAGATAATCAACAGCACAATAACACTGACAAAAAAACCCTTATAAATCAAAATTACCGAATGTTCTATGTTATGTTTATGTTTTCCAGCAGAACCTGGCCGAAAAATGAAAATATATGCAAAAATATAAACCACATGGGGCGTAGCTCCTTAAATGAGTCATATATAAGTATAATAGTAAAAGGCAAAGAAATTTAAAGAAAATATATAAAGGTTTTATGTATAAGAACACGATACACAATCAGAGATAGAAAGGGGGGTAGAAGGCGAGAGTCTACCTATACCCCAGGCTACATTGAAAAATGGATTCACGATATAGATTAGGCATAGAATGATAAAAAAAATACAGATGGACAAGTCAAAGCCGATATTGCCCTCCAAAAAAAATCTATGAATTAATTAAAGAAGGGGTGTATAATTTAAGTGTAAAACTAGGCTCTTCACTCCAAATATATCAGATTTTCATCATTCGCGAATTATCATTCAAAGATACTTCAAATTTAAGGCATAACACAAAAATTTTCATAAGCAAAAAAAATATGGCTATATAAAAATTGTTATA
>JAUIRJ010000106.1:0-65712 GCA_030555515.1 Acutogordius australiensis | reverse complement strand
ACATTTTTAATGATATTTTATCCATTTGGTGTAAATTAGATAAATAATAGCTTGAAGCTAAGTTTAAATTAGAGAAATTTTAGGCTAAATAAATTTTAAATTTAGAGTTAGGTACTATTTAATTTGGGTTAAGATTAAGGTTGTCAGATCAAAGAATATACAACAATTTGCATTTTCAAAATTTTGGAAAATTTTGTTTTGTAATAAAACGTAAATTTTTAAAAAGGTGCCAAATTTGATATATCCACAAAATATGCTTTTTTTGAAAGTGCGCGTTCAGACTTATTTCAAATTATTGAAAAATTTTAAAAATTTCGAATTTTTTAAAATTTAATTTTTTTTTCAAAACTTTTTAAAAACTTTTCTTTCAGAAAAACTATTAAAATGCTAATAACAAAAATTGGCGACTTTGTGTAAAAAAGCGTTCAATGTCAAAAGATAAAAATTTTAAAAATTAAAATTTTTAGAATTTTTCAAAAAAACGAACTGAATCTGAACGCACCCAAATAAAAAAATTTTGAAAAATTATTAGAAAAAAAAAATAAATTTTTAAAATTCAAAATTTTACGATAATAAAAACTCACTTTGCACGTGCCCCACTTATATTATTTTAAGTAGCAACCTTGTGTCGGCAGGACAAAAACACGAAACATTTATAAATGTTTCGTGTTTTTGTTTTTTTAAAACTTAATTTAGATTTTGGCAAAATGTTTCGTGTTTTAAATATTACTAAAACACGAAACATTTTTTTGGTTTTTAAAATTTATGTTAATTGAGTGTTCATGCAGCAAATTGGGTCATATAATATATCGTTCGACTCCAAATTTTATAGGGATTTTAACTATCATATTGTGTGTGCCCAATAAATTGACAGGTGGTCTTTGATGTTTAAAAACTTTATTTTTGTTTTTAAATTTTTGCTTGAGTTTATTATTGTTTAAATCTACTTAATTTAAATCATATATAACCTAAAACAACATTTTAAATTTATGACCATATATGGTAATAGTTATTAAAACTTAACACTGCTTTAATATTTATCGACCAAATTAAACTTTTAATACATAGTTCGACGCCAAATTTTATGGAGAGTTTAACTTGTCTGCGAAAGGTTGACAGGTAGTTCTTGTTATTTTAAAACTTTATATTTTGTTTTTAGATCTTTTTGGGGTATTTTATTGATTCAATCTACTATGTATAGATCATATTTAACCTAAAACACCATTTAAATTTATGACCATATATGGTAATAGTTATTAAAACTTAACACTGCTTTATTATTTATCGACCAAGTTATACCTGTAATACATAGTTCGACGCCAAATTTTAAGGAGAGTTTAGCTATCTTGTCTGCGAGGTTGACAGGTGGTCTTTGTTGTTAAAAAACTTTATTTTTTGTTTTAAAATTTTTTGAAGGTTTTATTAATACAATCTACTATATATAAATTATATGTAACCTAAACATGATAAATTTAAGACCATATATGGTAATAGTCATTATAACTTAACACTGCTTTATTATTTATCGGCTAAGTTAAACTTGTAATACATAGTTCGACGCCAAATCTTAAGGAGAGTTTAGTTATTTTGTTTGCGAGGTTGACAGGTGGTCTTTGTTGTTTAAAAGCTTTATTTTTTGTAGATTTTTTGGGGGGTTTTATTAATACAATCTACTATATATAAATTATATGTAACCTAACAACATGTTAAATCTATGACCATATATGGTAATAGTTATTAAAACTTAACACTGCTTTATTATTTATCGACCAAGTTAAACTTGTAATACATAATTCGACGCCAAATCTTAAGGAGAGTTTAGCATCTTGTCTGCGAGGTTGACAGGTAATCTTTGTTGTTTAAAAACTTTGTTTTTTGTTTTTAGATTTTTTGGGGGGTTTTATTAATACAATCTACTATATATAAAGTATATGTAACCTAAAACAACATGTTAAATTTATGACCATATATGGTAATAGTTATTAAATCTTAACACTGCTTTATTATTTATCGACCAAGTTAAACTTGTAACACATAATTCGATGCATTAGGGTTTAGCTAAAGGTTGACAGGTGGTTTTTGTTGTTTGAAAACTTTATTTTTTGTTTTAGATTTTTTTCGGTGGTTAATTATTGTATTATCTACTATATATAAATAAAAAATGTAAAACACCATAATAAGTTTAAGACCATAAATGGTAATATGTCTTATAACTTAACACTGCCTTATTGACCAAATTATTTTATATGAAGAAATCATATTATCAGTGCCCAAAAATTAAGAAGTAGCTGCGCTGCTTAAGATATTTATAATTTGTTCTTAGATCTTTTTTTGGATCATTTAATGTTGCTATTATGAATGAAATGCATCGTAAAATACCTTTTTAATTCTGTGACCAATGATAGTTTTTTAAACTTAACATTGCTAAAATATTTATTGACCAAATTAAACTTATAATAAATACATCGTTCGTGCCAAATCATTATGGAGAATTTAACTATCATATTGCTAGTGCCCAACAAGTTTACATGTAGTATATATTGCTTAAAATTTTTTATATTTGGTTTTTTAGTTTTTTTTGTTTTATTAAATTATAAAATAATTTTTTTTAAATAAAAAAATTAAAATGTTTGATATGTTACATAAAACCTTCAAGGTGTTACTTTTAAAATTTGAGTTACTTTTGAAATTTGTCACAAATTTATAGACCGAATCAATATTAAATCCTTCAATTACATTAAAAATTTAATTATAGTGCTTAAAAATTAACGAGTGGTCTATTTTGCTTGGAATCATTTTTTTTAACTTACTTTAAAGATATTATTTTACTCAATGGTTTTAATATAATATGATATGTTACTTAATATGCCATATTTATTTTATGTCCATATGAACTAATATTATAATTACAAATTGTATCAAAATTAGGCCATTTGTCTACCTTAACGTGGATTTGAGATTTTATATAACGGCAAATTTGATTGCTCGCCTCTTCCCATCATTGTAAAGCAGAATTCACCAAGCGTTGGATTGTTCAATTAATATGGAACGTGAGCTGGGTTTAGACATTCGTGAGACAGGTTAGTATTACCCTGTTGATGACCCGTTGTTGCTACAGTAATCCTGTTCAGTACGAGAGGAAGCGCAGGTTCAGACATTTGGTTCAGGCGTTCGACTGAAAATCGACGGCAAGAAGCCACCATTTATAAAATTATGACCGCATCGAAGTCAAAATCCCACCTAGAAAAGTAACGATATTTTAGAACGCCTTATAGTCAAATAACTCGACATACGGTACCGTTTACGCGGTTACCGAACGAAGTTGAAGGCTGAACGCGTTGATTAGAATCATAATTAACAACCAACAACCGACTCAAAGTTTTTTATGGTTTTTAAATATGAACAAAATCAATATATGATAAGGTTCTTTACTGCACTTTTTTTTATGAAACGATTCATGAATATGGCTTTTGACATTGAATATTAACATAGAAATTTTATTACGGGGTTACCATCTAATTATTCTGCACTGATATTAATGTTAATTAAATTATCATTGAAAATAATAATAACATTGAATTTTATATTAAATCTTTCAGAATGCTAGTTCTTGTCACCCAGTGTGTGACGTTTGACAGCTTTTATTACTCGTACCCTAGATTTTTAGCTTAGCAAAGTATTATATATCGGTTTTCCTTTGAAAATTTCCCCTTGCTCTATTACCCTTAACTCACTTCATTAATTATCGCTTTTGACGCCCGTCCCATCGTTGTCTATCATTCCACTTCTCTGAATTCCTTTACCGAGTAACATTGCGTTTTATTACGTTTAATTACCATTTTGCACCTACCTTAGCTTTCCTTTTACAAACTTAGGTCACTTTGATATCCCAGATGTCAGTCCCGCCTACTCCCCCTGACCAGCTCGTCATCTCATGTGCTTTTAATTCAACCTCAAAATTCTTTGATGGAAGCTGACCTCCTTTTTGAGCAAAGGTTTTGGTCAAAATTTTTAGGCCACGACTGCAACGTTTGTAGTCGCCTATTTTTTTCTAAAGACCTGGTAATAATATACACGGTTCGGAATCCTTATGCTTTCCATCACAATTATCCGTATGCCAATGCGCCGCTACGTTGAAGCAGGAGGATGCCTAAATTTGTGCGTGTCAATGGTTTTTCTTTCCCGCCTTACCCTTCCCACTTGCCAGTTTTAGATCCGATCGTGGAACGCCTCATCTCCCCCCGCCTTCCATTTATGCATTAGGACGGTTGCGTTATTCTCACGGTCAATATGGCGTTCGAGGCCAAATTATAAATATTCCAATTGACGTTGACGAGATATTCACCCTTTTGCCCCTGACCCCAGACTAGGATATGAGCATACGTTCTAATCAAAAAATGCCACTCTCATAAGTCGGTGCTATAGGGGCGTTATGTCACTTGCGCACTAAAGACTTGGCTGTCGTATAAGTTAACCACTCCACTCTACAAGCAATTTAATATTCGCCTACACCCAACATTTTTACATCCCCCCAGGCCACGTCGGTGTTGAGTGTCGCGGTTAGGCCTCCGATTAGGATCCGTTTTTATTAATCTACGACAATACCATACTTGCCACGTGGGCAACGTGCTCCCGTCAAAATCATCCTAGTTTTAGCATGTGCCTTAACAATATAAAATTTCAGGGCGCGATTTATGATATAGTAGTATACGCATACTCAATAAGACATTCTTTGGACCTGGTCTACGTAGCTCTTTCTCGCGTTTAATTGGCGAGGAGCCGGGCACTATATATCGCCCCCACCATAAGCCTTCCTTTACGTCAAGAATTGGCATGGTTTACGCACACGCCGCTAGATACACTGCAAAATAGTATGCTCTTCATTTCTCGCCCTAGTCTCTCTATTGTTCAGCCCAGAGCCTACGGGCGCACGTGCTCGACATTTCTTCTGACTTCGTCATTTCTCGCTCATCTATTCTAATGCTCTCGGAAACTTGGACATCCAGCCTTACAGATATTTCCATCCCGGTTTCACTTGTGTCGCCTTTTTTTGACGTCCTGGGGGCGTTTGGAGTAGCTGTCTATCTCGCACTGTAGCTTCATCATCTAAGCTAGTACCCCTAGTTCTACCATCCTTTACTCATACATGTTGCCCAGGAGACATATGTGCAACCATTATTTGTATTCATTATATATATATACAAATTTTATGTACAAATGTAACTCAAATATTTATAAATAGGATTCGTTACCTTTTTATAATATATTTTTCTGGCTATTAATAAATTTAAAGCTAAGTTTTTACGCGAAATATTCTTTATTATTTGAATGCTGCAAAAGCTTGATAAACCAAAAAATTTATTTCTCATTTTTTGAGATGATATATCAAGGTTACAAGAAAATTTTAAATTTATTCTTTAGAATATTCTCGAGGTCATAAAAATTGGCCAATTTGGCCAAAAAGGTCGTTTTTGGCATGGACGAATCTAAAGAGCCGAAGGCAAATGAAATTAAGAATATCGGACATATATAGAAAATAAGGGCCTCATGGGGATGTATGCTTTTATGTTTTTATAAACTTCTTTTTTTCTGACATCAATATTAGTTGATTTGTGTAACAAGACTATTTCATAAATTTCACGTCTCTGACGTTGATACTGTTGACCTGTGTCTTATAAGATTTATATAAAGACTGTTAAATCATACATAACTAAAAAAATCTGTTTAAATACATAATGTAAAAATTTTGTTAAATAAGGCACTAGCAATATGACTATAAAATTCCCCATAAAATTTGGCGTCGAACGATATATCACACGTTTAGTTTAATCAATAAATGTTAAAGCAGTGCCACGTTTTTAGAATTACTACCATATATGGTCATAAAGTGTAAATAGTTTCTCACGTTGCAAAGCATATTGGATTTACATATAATACACCTACTAAATCAATATTTAATCAAAATTAGTTTAAATACCAAATATAAATATTTTAAACAAAAAAAAACACCTGTAATTTTTTTAGGCATTAAAAATATGACATTAAGATTCTCCATAAAATTTGCCGTCGAACGATGTATTAAAAGTTTGTTTGGTCAATAAATGTAAAAGCAGTGCCAAGATTTAGGAAATTATACCATATATGGTCATAAAGTGTAAATAGTTTCTCACGTTGCAAAGCATATTGGATTTACATATAATACACCTACTAAATCAATATTTAATCAAAATTAGTTTAAATACCAAATATAAATATTTTAAACAAAAAAAAACACCTGTAATTTTTTTAGGCATTAAAAATATGACATTAAGATTCTCCATAAAATTTGCCGTCGAACGATGTATTAAAAGTTGGTTTGGTCAATAAATGTAAAAGCAGTGCCAAGATTTAGGAAATAATACCATATATGGTCATAAAGTATAAATAGTCTTAAACGTTACACATATGTTATTTTATATATGATAAGACTACTAACTATAAATAACAAAAAAAATAGTTTTCAAAAACAAAAAATAAAGATTTTTAGCAACCAACCACCTGTTATATTTTTCACCAAATATGACCATTAGATTTTCCGTAAAATTTGGCGTCGAACGATATATTACATGACCATATTTCTTAAAAAATTTAAAAATTGAAAGAAAAATAAAAATTTGACTAAAAAAAATGTTTCGTGTTTTTTTAATCTTTAAAACACGAAACATTTTGGCAAAAATATTTTTAATCTTTAAAACACGAAAAAAATATTTCGTGTTTTAAAAAAACAAAAACACGAAACATTAAAAAATGTTTCGTGTTTTCTCCAGGACAAAAACACGAAACATTTATAAATGTTTCGTGTTTTTGTCCTACCCACCTTGTGTTATTAAAATGCGTTCAATTTATTTTCTTCAAATTATCACTAGCTACAGGCTATATTCTAAGAATTATTGAGTACATTTAAAATAGAGAATTCAAAAATTTTAAAATTTTTTAAAAAAATAAAACGAGTTTGAACGCGCCCTAATAAAATATTTAGTTTTTAAGGTGAATCAGTCAAAAATATGTTTATTTCAAAATATTTTTTTTTCTTAAATTCTTTTAAAAATGTTCTACTAGACCTAAAAACACTATTTCATCAATAATATTAATACATTTGGTTGATTGACAAGATTTATCTGATGGAATATAAAACAATTGAAAGATTCCCATTTTCACTTTTCTTTTTTTTTGTGTTAGGGCACGTGCAAAGAGTTTTTATTTTCGTAAAATTTTGAAAATTCTGAAAATTTAAAAAATTTTATTTTTTTTTTAAATTATTTAGAAAATTTTTTATTTTAGAAAAAGTATTTTATGTACGTAAACTAAATTTGACGACTTTTTGGAAATTTGCGTTTTATTTCAAAATTAAATTTCTCAAAATTTTAAAATTTTCACAAAAATAAAAACTCACTTTTCACGCGCCCTTAAATAAAATTACAATTTGCATTAATTAAAACTTAAAGTCTGAGCACGTATTTTTCTAAAACAATAAAAAAACAAAATTTTTAGCCATGGGCGCGTTCAGACTCAATTTGTTTTTTGAAAAATTTTAAAATATTTAAAAATATTAAAATTTTAACCTTTTGACATTAAACGCTTAATTACAAAAAGTCGCCAATTTTTGTTATTATAGTTTTTCTGAAAGAAAAGTTTTTAAAAAAATTTAAAAAAAAAATAAAATTTCAAAAAATTCGAAATTTTTAAAATTTTTGAAATTTTTCAAAAGAGTCTGAACGCGCCCTATTAAAAGAAATTATAGAGAATTAAGATTCGCGTTACAAATTTCTGACCCTACCATTGGCCTCGGCTAATACTTATTTCAAAAATGTAAAAAAAATATTTTTAAAATAAAGAAAATTTTAGCGGCTAATATCAAAAAATGAATTTAGGTTTTTTGGTTGTTTTAGGATATGCCTAAGGGCACGTGCAAAGTGAGTTTTTATTTTCGCGAAATTTTTAAAATTTTGAAAAAAAAAATTTTGTAATAAAACGCAAATTTTTAAAAAGTTGCCAAATTTAGTATATGCACATAAAATGCTTTTTCTGAAATAAAATATTTTTCAAAAAATTTTGAAAAAAAAATTTTTTTTTAAAATTTTCAGAATTTTCAAAATTTTACGAAAATAAAAACTCACTTTGTACGTGCCCTAACAAAATATTTTTAAAAAAAAACTTTTTTACTAAAATTCTTAAAAATTTTTAATTTTTTTTAATTTTTTTTACACTAGCCGTCTCAATCTTATTCATATGCGTGCGATTTTTTTTTGTCAAAACTTTTTTTTCCACTAGTCGCAGCCTTTCGCGGGTTAAAAAAATCTGCCAAAAAATAAGACTAAATTTTTTTGATCCTTTTATTCCTAACAATATAATTTTAATAATTTTTTACAACAGCCACCTTAGGGCACGCACGTGAGTGAGTTTTTATTTTCTTAAAATTTTAAAAATTATGAAAATTTTATTTTTTTTCGAATTTTTTTTTAAAAAATTTTTTTTTCAGAAAAAGCATTTTATGTACATAAACTATGGCAACTTTTTAAAAATTTGCGTTTTATTACAAAATTTTTTTTTTCAAAATTTTAAATATTTTAAAATAAAAACTCACTTTGCATGTGACCTTAATAAAATGCGCTAAATTTTTTATCTTCAAAATTTTTTTTCAGTCAAGGTTAATATATTGTACATACATAAAACACCCGACTTTTTACTTGCTACGTATAATAAAACTTGTTATAAGCGCCTAAAAAACACATATCAATGGCTGCGGCTAGTGGAAAAAAAAGTTTTGACATAAGAAATTTACACGCCTTTGAATAAAATTGAGGCGGCTAGTGTGAAAAAAATTTAAAAATTAAGAAATTTTAAAATTTTTTGCAAAAAAAATTTTTTTTTTTTTGAAAAATATCCTGTTAGGCATATCCTAAACGACCAAAAAACCTAAATTCTCATTTTTTAATATTAGCCGCTAAAATTTTTTTATTTTTAAAAATATTTTTTTTACAATTTTGGAAGAAGTATGAGCTGCAGCCAGTTAATGATAGTCTGTTTTTTTTAAATTTTGTTATTCCTTGTGATTATTCAATCACGCATAATTCACAATGTGAAACAGCGTGCTACAAATTTGAGGAAAAATGTTGCTTTGGATGTTAGGAAGTCTTATGCTCTTTTCAGCCTGGATTTTAAATATTGACGGAGAAATAGAATTTTTGCTATTAGCCAATAGAGGTGACATTCGTCTTATATCAATTTTGTCGGGTGTCGGCAATGATGTTAATTCAACAATATTAATTAGCAATAAAGAAGAAATTATGTCACTTTCTTATGGTTATTCGGACAGATACATATTTTGGGCAGATATTAGTCAATCAATTATTTACAGAGGGACATATATATTAGATAAACATCCTAAGAATACAACATTAATAAATGTCCAAAAAATTCTTGAGCTTGGCATTAGCTCTCCTCAAGGTTTAGCCTATGATTGGATTTATAGAAAACTTTATTGGACTGATATGATTTTAAACAGAATATATGTTTGTAATTATGATGGAACCATGACTAAAGTATTATATTGGCAAAATCTTGAACAACCATTATCAATTGCAGTTGATCCTTTATCGGGGTATAGATAAATAAAAATATAACATTTTTTCCTTTCTTTTTGGTTTGGAATTATATAAAGTAAATATGAATTGTTTTAAGCTTATTGATTCTAAATTATTTTATCTTATACTCTCATACTATAATCATTAGTCTAATGTTTTGGACAATATGGGGGGAAACTCCAGCTATTGAAAAAGCAGGTTTGAATGGTTTAGATACTACACGTAAAACAATTGTATCCACTGAACTTTACTATCCACTTGGGCTTGCAATTGATTTTTATGTTAAGCCATCAAGGCTATATTGGGTTGATTCCAAACTTAGTTACATTGCAAGTGTAAATTATGATGGAAAAGAGAGAAAGTATATGCAAAATTTGTATTACATATTATTTGTGCACACACTCAAGTAAAACTTGTTGTATGGCTAAGTTAAAATGTTTTAATAAATCAACATTAAGTTATTTGCACAGACCCATTTTTGGGGGCTTTTTGTCATATCTGGGCTAAATTTTAATATATAATTTAAGGATGTACTTGACTACACTAGATCTTATTTTTTTTGTCACATGTAACACAATGAAATATTTTATTCAAAGAAAAAGAAACATGATAATACAGTTAAAATGCCATTGTATTTCCTAAAATATTTTCAAAGACAAAAAAAGCTGCATTTAATTTAACCAAATTTATAATTTTTAAATATTTTTAAATAAAATATATATTTCATAGTACTCTAAATAATATTAAGGTGTTGACCTTGTGCATGTATGCATTTTGTTGTGTTCTACACTTGAGTCAAGCTTTGAGCAAGGTTTATAGTTGAAATGGTAATTGCCAACAAATTCCAAAGACATTTTTTTTTAAAAGCCTAGGCCTATTATAGTTCACCACCGACATGTGCTAAATTTTATTTACCTCTCTGGGGTCCACTTGAGTTAAAATAAAGTCCAGACAGGTAGGCTCTTCTCATGTGATTTATTGATTAATATAATTTACATAATGAAATTTCAACAGCAACCACATGGATTCTAATTGCAGCCCCACATTTTAAAAAAAAATGCCTATGTAATACATTATAATTTTAAATGCATTTATAGCTTAATTATAATCAAATTCAGAGCTATAAAAGTTAAAAAGAAGCGATAAAAAACTTGTTTTAGGCCTCATTTTCAAGTTGCAGCTGCCTGTGGTTCTATATATATTTTCTATTCTCAGTCCTCATTTATCTATCTTTTATTTACTATATTGTTTAGATCTATTTTACAAGGTGGCAGTCAACTTCCTTACCCTTATGGCCTGGCTTTAAGTCCATTTAAGCTATATTGGACAGATTGGAACACTCATAGTATCCATAGCTGTAATAAATACGATGGAAGCAATAGACATGCTCTTGTACAAGGATTATTTTCACCCAACGGCTTAAACTTCTTTGCACCTGAGGCTCAACCATATAGTAATATTCAGTATAACTTGGTCCTTGCTTTCTGAAATTAAACAAGCTTATTATGTAAAACAATGAATTTTATTTTATATAAAATTATTATTAAGTTTCTTGGTAAAAATATTGTTAGAAAATTCAATTTTGTACATAAATACAGTTAAACAGACATGTTCAACCTTCTATATAGCATCTAATATTGCAACTTTTTTTTTAGAAATAAACCCGTGTAAACACGCTAGCAATGCTTGTTCGCATTTGTGTCTTGGAGCACCTTCTCCACCCTTTTATACTTGTGCCTGCCCCACAGGCATTAAGCTGAGGCCTGATAATAAAACATGTGAAAATGGTATCTTTATTTACTTGCATACTATTTCATATAACTCGAGGCTTTTTGGTATTAAAAATTGAAGTTATGCTTAGAGTACTATACTCGAGGAGCTCAAGCCAAATTTTTTGGCCGTTTAATTGAAGTATATCACTCTCCTAATTTTCGAAAATTTAATTTTTACCCTATAACTTGTTCATTCCGGCCTCATTGATTGTTTTTTATAAAAATTGAAAATTAAAAAGAGTTGCCACTTAAATTCCAAAAACTTATCAAATGGTTATCATTGAGAGCTTTAATATATGAACCTCTAGTTGTGTTTTGTCTTAAAGTTCAGCACCAAGCCTATTTAATATATATGTGTGGATTTGCCATTTGATTGTATTTTTTAGTATCATCTAAGGTTATAGGTCGGTGTTGTAAAATAACCTTAATTATACAAAGTCTATCGCGTGGCTAAAATTAACAACTATTTTAACTGCTTACCCTCCTTTTAATTGAAAACTGTCATAAAAATTATAGATCCTTATCCAACTATTTTTAATATATCTTTAAAAAGACATGGAGCGAATGCTTCTTTTGGCTCGTCGCTCAGACCTAAGGATTATATCGTTAGATACGCCCGATCTTAGCGATATAATTATCCCGATCGGAATTAAAGCCCCACCATCAGACTTTGACCATCTTTCAGAAACCCGACGAATGAATGGTCAATTACGCGACAACCATGTATCTACCAACAACAATAATTATAATAATGATAATAATAATAGCTCAAGGACTAGCTTAAATTTAAAAAAGCCGAACGCCATCCAAAGAAAAATATTGGAAGATTTTACAAAAAATACGGGAAATGAATTTAACACACACCTTCCTGCTATTAAAAATGCCATCTCGGTTGATTACTACCCTAAAACGAAAATGGTGTATTGGTCTGACACCGTAATTAAAAGCATTCGTGGAATCGACTTATTTGGCAAAAGTTTGTCTTATTTGATTAATATAGCATGGAAAACCATTTTTTTGTATTTATTTTATAACAATATTAAGAAAATTTGATTTTTGTTAAATAATTTAATTCCAGATCACCGATTTCTAATATCTCACGAGGTCATAAGCCCGGATGGCATTGCCATAGATTGGATAAGCCGTAACCTTTATTGGACCGATGCTGGACTCGACCGTATTCAGGCTTGCAAACTTGACTATCAAGTTTCAAGATATCTAACTTTTTTATTGATTTTTTCGGCAATTTTCGTGATTTGCTAAAATGGTAGTAAATTGGTTATTCTTAATTTCCCGGAAAACAAGTAAGGGTATAATTGTCTCCATACCCCTTTCTTTAAATTTTAAGCTGATTAAAATTTTTTGATTTGTAATAATTATAATTTTACGAAATATATTACCGCTTATTAGAATTTTTCGAATTGGGGTTTTAGAATGAATGTGGACCGATTTATTCAAAAAATTCGAATAAAATTTTTCCCTTTCTTTATTTTATTACAGTACGGCGCCGGTGAACTGGATGAACAGGGGCAAGCGTTACGAATCGTTATTATAGATAAAGATGGACTTGACCAACCTAGGGGTATTGCCCTAGATCCTCTAAATGGGTAAATAATTTTTTTGCTTACTTAGAAGTTTACTTATAACACAGGTCAACAATTTTTTGAGAGTTGTGAGTTAACTACAGAGATTAAACCTGCCATCTTAGGGAATATCAAATCTGTTTACCGTTTTTCCTAATATAACTTATTTAAGTTTATAAACATTGAAAATTTAAAAAAAAAAGGTTAAAAAACCAAAAAAGATTCAAAAACAAATATAAATTGAAATTTTATTTTAGCATTTTTACAATAGTTGAACTGTTAAATTTAAACTTCAAATAATATTTTTATAAAAAACCGATAATATATCGTGTCGTATTTAAGTTTGGACGCGAAATATTTTGTATTATCTAAATGCTGATTTAAGAGCTTGATTTATTAATAAAAAAAATTTTCTATTATTTGTGATTAAAAAAATAAGTTACAAGGGAAATTTTAATATGCAAAAAAAATTTTTAAATAATTTCTTTTTAGGGTATGTTTATATCTGTCAATTTGGTCAAAAAAGGTCATTGGTCGTTATAAACGGATCTAAGGAGCCAAAGACGGAAGAAACTAAAAAAAACGAAAAACATATATGAGATTAGGCCATCATGGGGATACATTCTTTTATGTTTTCATAATAATCTCGTTTCTGACATAAATATTTGTTGACCTGTGTAATTAATACATATCTACATTCAACATAGGTCTTCAAAAATAAGCTAGATTTATATTGGTCTTATTTTGTTGTACCTTTTTTTACCAATCTAAGTTAGCAGCCTGCTTTGAACCTCAAATGACGGTTTTGTGACCTTTGAACTTATAAAACCGATAGAATTGAAAATTTTATAAATATAAATTTCAAATATTTCAGTCACTTTAATTTTCTGATTTTTTTAGCTGGTTGATTGATGGCACAAATTTGGATAAATGCAAAAGGAAATATATATGGGCTAGTTTTTTTAATTTTCTTACATAGATGCGTAATCATTACTTAAGCTTGTTTTTTTTGCCTTTTTTTAGTTATATGTATTGGACGGACTGGGGTCGTGTGCCTAAACTTGAAGGTGCTTGGTTAGATGGCACTCATCGCTTCACGATTCTCCAGGGCACTTCTCAATTAGGTTGGCCTAACGGGCTCACCATTGATTATGGCGCAAGTTATAATTGTTTATAGCTTATCACACAATTTGTAAGAATCAGAAATTTTTATTCACTTTATTAACGTCGTATATTATAATTTTTTAATGTTTTATTATTATCCATATAAAATGGTTTCAAATTTAAGTATAAAAGTTAAACTATTTTAATGATTTTGATATTAAAACGTGACCTTTAGATATCTTATTAAACGCCTTATGCTAGCATTGATAATTGTTATGATTATGCTTTTAAAGCCGTAGACAACAATAACGAAATCTCAGTGTTTAAAGTACCAAAGCTATATTGGAACGATGCTCTGAGCGATAAAATTGAGACAATCAATGCCGATGGTACTGGGAGACGTGTTATTGTTAACCAAAATATCCCACACAGTTTTGGGCTTAGCCTAATGGGTGAACATATGTTAAAATTATTTAAATTAATTTTTTTTTGCAAAGTTAGTTTAAATAGTTCAAATCGGAACTCAAAAGCCGGCCCACTGTTGAAATTTAAAACTGGCTGGACATGAATTAGAAATATTACGGGCAAGGCGATTTCATTTTGCCCTTTTTTTTTATCGTTAATAAGAATTAAAATTGAAAAAGTTAAAGTCTCACGTTAAAGGCTATAACTTTTACGCTCTGTATTTTATTCAAATTTTAAAGTTAAAAAAAGCTTGCTAAATAAAATTTTTGGGCCGGGCTGAACCGTTGGTTTAGGTGGGTGGGCCGGATCTAAGTTGAAAAATATGTCGGGTGGGCCGGTCCGAAATATCACGGCCTGGTTTGTACTCTCTTTTAAATCTACAGTGCTGATTTATAATATATACTCTCAAACTCCTATACCTTTGAGTTTTTAACAAAAAAAGTTGTATTTAATATTTTTTTGGTTGACGGAGATTTGCTTTCTTGTTCTCGAAATTAGGGCTATAAATAGGCATGGTACCCTAAAAACAAATAGAACGTTCTTAACATGTGACATACAAAAACGTCTTTTTGAGGTGTATCATCCATAGACCCTTGCTACGTTACGGCCTTGACCATTACAATTATATGCTTTGGCAGTTAGTCATTTTAATTTGTATTGGAAAGGTTTTTTATTTCAAATTATATTTTTTTTACGAATAGGTAACCGTTTGTATTGGACCGACTGGCAACGCCGACTTTTGGAAAGTTGCAATGCAGATGGCACTGATCGCGAAGTTATTGTTAAAGAGCTACCAGATCTTATGGGACTCAAAGCCGTAGATAATTTGCATGGATACGTAGGTTAAAATTTGGTCTTTTTACATATTAATTTATTTTGAAAACTGAAAATGATCTTTTACTTCTATGTAAAAGCGCTTGCAAATAAAGTTTTTTTTTCATCAATTTTATGGATAAAAATATATTTAATTTAATTGTTAAAAGCAAAATAACATATTTTTTGGTAAAGTGTTAACATTTTTTTTTTAGAATAAGTCATGTCCAAAGCAATATAATTTTAAGATCTTGTGAGTTTAAATGATTTCCATTAAGAACCAATATGTTATCATTAGAGTTAAATGTTTTTATTACCTTACCGTTATTCATAAATGATTTCTATTTTGTAGGTACCAATAGGTGCTTGAATAAAAACGCGGGTTGTTCTCATTTTTGCCTTCCCCTGCCTGATCAAAACACCGTTAAATTTTATGCCCATTTCAACTCATACCCAAATGGCATTAATTATGATAATAGTTATAAGAATTTTCATGCCGAAAATAGCAACACCTCCCATGTCAGAGGTTTACCTACCGACGCATTTAAATGTGCATGCCCGATTGGGTGGGAACTTTTAGTCGATTCAAAAACTTGTCAATCCTCCACTAGGTATAATATTTACATGATTTTCAGCTGTTTGAAATTCTTAACCTGAAATTTTTAATATCCTTTGTGTGAAAATCAATAATGTTACTGATAGTTTTCAAAATTTTAGATGGAAATCAAGTTGTTTTTATAAATTTCACTCTTATGTAATTATGTATTGGAACAGTTTGTTCCTCTTATTTTCGCGTGAAAAGGCTGTTACACGGATTGCTTTAAATACACTCGTTCCAAAACCTATCAAATTTTCACCCTTCTCTGCTGTTCCTTCCTTGAATGTCGATGATATGCCTGATTCAACAAGTTATATAATTTTTTTTTACATATTAAATATAACAATGTTTTTTAGCTGACATTATGTACATATGAAATTATGTTAAATAAAAATATAAACTTTTTAAATATTCTCCTTCCAATTTTAACATGTATTGGATTTTTGATTGTTTAATCATGTAGATACGCGCAAAAGCAAATACTATGACAATTTGCAATCTTCTATAAAACAAGCTAGTGCATTAGAGGTTGACACCCATCGAAATTTAATATTTTGGACGGATTTATTTGCCAAAGTATATAGTTATAATTTTGTCACATATGGAATGTTTGTTTAATCTAACTTTTAACATATACAATATCATCTTTATCAAAACTAGGGCAATTTAAATTATAAATTTTATTGAGATTTAATAAATCATATATTCATTTGCACACTTTTATCTCCTTCAGACCATAAATCAAGCCTGTGTTAACGGGTCTGGTTTTAAAATTCTTGTCGAGACTGGCCTAGAACTGCCTGTAAGTCTGGCACTTGATTGGGTAACCGGGCACCTCTATTGGTCAGATATGGGAACCAATAGGATCGAAATGATCTCGAGTACCTTCGAAAAAGATATTCATATAACTTATCGGAAAGTCATAGTTTGGAAGGCGCTCATAAATCCACGAAGTTTAGCGGTTGACCCTTTGAATGGGTATATACTATACACTTATGTATATTTTGTTTTATATATACCCACTTTCAAAATGAAATTTTGTTTTTTCGCAAAAAGATGAAATTTGGTATTATATTTTATTGGAATAGAAGTAGTAAAATACGTTTAAAGTCTTTTTTAATTTTTGACAAAACGCCAAAATTAAAGGGGACACAACAATATTATTATGAATTATTTGAGTCTATTGAATTAAATTACTATTTTTATTTTTATCTAACTTAGTTATTTTTTATGTTCAAAATAGAAAAAAAAATGTTTTTTTAAAATATGATTTTAAACGTGTCCTAAGCTTAATTTCATTTTTTAAGACACCTTTTTTTTAATGAAACATATGTTTTAATTTTAATTATTTGTGTTATGTTACATACATATGTTTTATATTTGTATTTATAGTTTAAGCAAATAAACATATTTAACATATTAACATATATTGCATTTATTGTTGTTTCCAGATATTTGTATTGGAGCTCTTGGGGTACGGTTCCTAAAATTGAGGTCTCGAATTTGGATGGAACTGATCGAAGGGTGCTTATTCGAGGGCTTCAATCCTTAAGCCTTCCAACAGCTTTAAAGTAATATTTGGGGTAAAGCTGTTTAACCGTTTTCAAATGAACTGTTAATTGAATAATTTATGAAATAACTTGTAGAATTCAATTTATTTTTCTAAATTTTGACATTATAAAATAATATTACACAGACCATCTCATGGAAATAACTTTAAAAACATTGCGTTTAATCTGGGCCGAGCAAATGCCCTATCACTTGATATTGCCCCTCATGCTAATAATGACTCATTAGAAAACAATAAACATGCGATGGGCAAACTTTATTGGGTTGATGTCGACAACCGGGCCATTTTTAGCCTTGACCTATTTATACCTTTGTCTCAACACGCAAATAATCAGAATAATAATACAAGTCATCAATCTAACAAAGCTCAAATGACAAGACTTTTATTGTTATATAAAGGTCGTGCAAATGAATCTCACCCATTTGGCCTGACTCTTTACACAACAAAACCAAAGGTAGATCAAGTTTGTTTTCCCTAACACAGGTCAACAAATTTATAAAAGATATAAGCTAACTTGACCCGACCTACCATCTTAGGGATTAATGAAACCGTCTACCTTTTTACTATAATCATTAAAAATTTTTAAAAAAATTAAAAAAAAACTATAATTATACGAAAATTAAAACGGCTAAACTGCCAAGTTCAAACTTCAAATGATATTTTATTTATATCCTATAATGTATAGTGTCCTAGGTTGGGGTGCCAAATATTCTGTATAATCTAAATGTTGATGTAAGAGCTTGTTATGCTTATAAATTTTATTTTATTTATATGAGATAAAAATATAAGTTGCAATTGAATATAATATGAAAAAAAATTTTGATTTTTTTTCTTTATGTTCAAGGTCGCAAAATCTGTAAATTTGGTCAAAGAGGGCCATTTTTTTATATAGACTTAAGAAATTTAGGGCAAAAGAAATTTCAGGGGATAATATATATGAGATAAGTCCACTACGGAGATTATTTTCCCCCATTTTTATAATTTTCTTATTTAATCGTTAATTTTTGTCGACCTGTGTAAAATCAATCAAATGTATTATACCATTTATTTATTTATTTATTTACAAATATTCTATCATTTAAAAGATGTGGCTAAACTTTTCAATTTTAATTGTCTTTTAACTATTTTTGCTCCATGAATAATTTAGTGTATACTTGTTACCTTTATATTAAAGAGTTCAATCAACAAAAAGGGAAGAGAGCTGCTTCTCAAGACATATTTGTATTGGTCAGATTGGAAAATGAGGCGCATAAATAGGAAGGTTGTTACACCTGTTGCAACAAATGAAGTGAAAGATTTTCTGTTATCCGAGCAAGATATACATAATAAAAATAACCATATTAATTTCTCAAACTTCACCACTTATTTAACTAACTTGGAATATGTTGTGGATTTAAAGTTATTTCACAAATCACGGCAACCAAGTATTACGTTTAATTCTTGCATAGCATTTTTTATGATAGTTTGGCTGTCGCATTCATTTGACCTTTATTTGAATTTGATATAAATGTGTTTTTTTTAAGTTAAACTATTTTTATTAAACTTTAGTGCCTATTACCAATGCCTGCGCCAAGGACATACATAAGCCATGCCAACATTTTTGTATAACTCTCCCATATACTCATTCCTTCAAATGTAGCTGCTCGACTCATTACACGCTAGAACCATTGGATAATAAAACATGCATTGGTAATTTTAACTTAAATTTTTTTTGAGTTTAGTATTTTTATATATTAATCAAGTTTTGTTAAGTAAATTTATGGTTATATATTATGTTACAAAATGGCTTTCAACACTTTCATTCTCTTAATAACAATTACCTAGAAATACGTTTTAACCTAAATTGGAAAAAAAGTTTAATAATTTATGATAGTTTAACTTGTTAATTTATTATATCGCAAACTTTTAATTTTAAAATAAAGGGGCATAAATTAATTTTATAGGCCTATTAAAATTTCACGTAAATTAATCTAGGTATTTTTTATTGTTACCGTTTGCCATGCACGGAACAAATTTTGTTTTCATTTTACAATTATCGTATAATAATTTTTAATATTTTCTTTATAACGTCTATTATTCATACAGCTCCTTCTAAATTCATACTCCTTGCCCACCAAACTTCAATCTTGAGACTTAGCTTTGATACTTCTACAGACTACTACCAGCTACCACTCAATTCTGCCAACAACGTTCACAACGAACTCGTGAATGATGGAGACCCGTTAGATACTATCTTAAATATAAAAACGCTTAAAAGCGCCCCTGTCCATATCTTTAAAACTAGTGTGAGTAATTTGTCTCACCCAAATGAAAATACAGGTGTGAAGGATTATGGTTATGGTAATAGTAAAAATGTTAAGAGTCTCATGTATGATCTTAAATACGGGAGAGTGTATTGGATCCAATATGGCTTTATATGGCGTGCCAAGGATCTTTCGAGCGAGGTACAGTTGAATATTAATTGATTTCATTTTAATTAACTATCAAATATAGTATTTGAGGTCAGACACTTATGGATGAATTACAACTGAAAGTAATGATATTGAAACATAGGATGTCCTCTTTTTATATCCTTTCACTGTTTTTCAAAATCAATTTAAACTTTTTTTTACTAAAAAATGGCATTTTGCTTAAAGCTTATAATTGTGTCTTTTTCAATTTTTCCATATGTTCTCATTGAGCTGTCTAAACTTTTAATGATTATCAAATGGCCAAACATATTTGTAGAGATTTTTACTAAATAAAGATTTTATTTAATTTGTGAGTAGGGTTAAAAATTAAATCTGCATAATATGGTTTTATTACAAATAAACCTAATTTTTTATTACGAGTTGCTGAGTTATCACGCGAAAAAAACAACTTTTGCACTTTTCTTAACTCTGGCTAAAGTAAAATTCGAAGTTTAACCCGATTAGAAAAATAGTAACGGATTTGAATATAAGATAACATAAACTATTAAAATCAGATATTTTTTGTTTGAACATTTTGATAGGCAAGATTTTTTTAACTTTTAAGGTCACTCTTCAAATTTTGTTTTGTGAAAATATGCATTGTAATAAAGTCAAATTAATTTAAGCACATACTATTGCTAAATATAAATTTGAAAAATTTTTAAAAAAATAAATTTTATAAATATTCTGAATTTCAAAAATTGCCTAAAAATAAAAACTATTGAACATACCCCATAAATTGTTATTATTCAATTATTTCTGTAAAAAATAAATGAATATGTGGCATTTTTATATATTTCTAGAATTTAGAACTTTTACTTCCACAAACCGGTTTTGTCGAATATGTTTCAGGCATGAATTTTAATAAACATTCGAATCAAAAAACATCAATAAACAATGCCCATAACAGTGACTCAAATACTAACACATTGAAACAGAATAGAAATTCATATTTGAGCGTAAACCATGCAGGGAAATTAACTCCTGACACTGGGAAAATTGATGATAAAAATAAGGAAATAATCGAGTATCGACCCTACGATATGGTGATTAACCCTGTTACACGACAAATTATTTGGAGTTGCTTAGCTACTAATTCCATTATGCTTAGCTGGCTTGATACTGGCCAATTAATTGGGGCTATCCTTACGGGAGCTGATATATACCCTGTTGCCCTCTCCCTAGATTATATGACGAGGTACGGGTTATTAATATAATTTAGAGCTGTTTTTTCTTGAGGTTGCAATTAACAAAAATAATGTATTAAATTTAATTAAATTTATTTTATGCAATTAGTAGCCTCATTAAATCTTATTTAAATAATTCTTAATTTTGAAAATTTTTTGTGATTTTTAAACTCATTGAAAACATTCGCAATGTTAATAAGTTTTTAAATCTGAATACGAAAATGATAAATTTTGCGCTTGTTTGTTTGGTTTAAATTAAAATTGTTGTTAAATAAAATCGTTCCGTGTAATTAAAATTATTATATAATTATAAATTTAAAACATACCGTTTTTTGCATTACAGCTACATATTTTGGATAAATTGTGTTCCGAGACCTCAGCAAACCTCAGCGCCCATTATTACCCGCGTTGCTGAAATGTACACCCTTGAGCGTATTTTTTATGACGGCACTCATAGGACGGTTATTGTGACCTATCCCCCTTACTACCCCAATAAAGGTGGCGCCTTCTCTTATCACATTAACATACCAAACAAAAATTCACTCTTGAATGATAATCAACCAAATATCCAAGAAGTTTTCCAACATAATAATCATCAATTTTCACCCTTTTTAACCAATACCCACACTAGCGATAGTGATAATTTGATCACTAACAACGATGTTTTAATTGATCAGCACCATATCCCTATCTACCAAAGAAGCCTGGAGCAACCTTACCGGTTAAGTTCGATCCATTTTGACTCGCTGGGTACGCGGAGATTGTATTGGTCAGACACTGCTATCGGAGCTATCGAAACTAGCGATTCTATGGGCGGTGACCGGAAAATTTTAACTGATTCGGGTCTTCTTAACCCTTTAAGTGTAACGCTCTTAGGTTTGGCCTATTTTCTTTTCCTGAAAAAATCAAACCAACTGCTAATGATGTTATAAAAACTCGTTAACAATTTTAAAATTATTGATATGAAATACTCCGTAATTGGTGTTTTTATGTATAACATAATTAGTGTTAATTTTTTAAAAAATATTAAATATATATCCTGTAGCATTTTACATAAAGAATTTTGTTTTGTGTTATATAATAAAAACTATGAATGCTTTTAAATAAATATTTGACTTATATTTTTTTATGCTACATAACTTAAAATTAAAGGTTCCCGCCTCTATTGGCTTGACGCCGATTTGGCCAAGATTGAATGGAAGGAGCTCCCTAATCCGTTTCAACCTCATATATCAACTTCAGCCCATCTTAGGCCCCCTTTTAAAACCTCTGTTTTTAAAGGGAAAAATTACACGAAAGGTGTGTTACGCAATTACATAGGTGAAAGCGAGCTTGCCACTTATGCTTCCTTGCGTTATGCGAGAAACATATTTGCAGTGGATGCCACTGTATGGAATGGTTATGAGACATCGCATGATTATAGAGTTATTTAATCCTATTTTTATATGAATATTATGTTAATAACCTAAAAAAGGATTTGTTTTTTATTTATAAAGGTCTTATTTTGATAGAGCTTTTAATGACAAACTATATGACATTTATTGTTAGGGACAAGATATTGAGATTTCAAACATAATATATGCTCATTTTTGAAAAAACAGTGTATCATTATATTATACCAAAAAAATCAAATTAACACCTGTAAATCATTTGCAAAATTTACAAGTTTAGAAATTTTAATCATTCTCAAATATGATAAAAAAAATTTGATGTTTAGATCTAAATATAATACAGCTTAGCTTTTTTCTATAAATTTGACAATTTTTATTTATTGCCCCCTGCCAAATTTAACCTTATGTATGTATCCCTAATTAATTTTTTAGACGGAGCTGAATTCTCCATCTACCGGTCATATTTACATCGCTATCCCTGACCATCCATGTTCATACATAAACTACAATGGCAATTGTTCCGATATATGTACGGCCGCACCACTCGAAAAGTTAGGAATTCTTGTCGCTGGAACCATTGGGTCCCCTTATACCGGTGGCGCGTCCTCAACTCTAAAATCTTTTTACCCCCGTTTTGTCAAATTTAATTCAATAGAATATAATAACAATGTTCCCCATCGACAAAAATCAAATTTTGATACACATAAAATTTCTCAAAATGATCACAAAGATACTACTTATAAATATCAATCAGCGGGCTTGACTGAGCTCACGGCTCACTGTTCCTGCCCGCTTAACAAAATATTTCATGACGATGTTTTATCTGCCGAAACTTACGATGAATCAAAATTAAATAGTCATTCCAAGTCTTCCAATCGAAAACACCACACAACGGTTACACTAGAAGCTGCTGCACCAAAGTTTTGCATAGCCAAACCTCAGGAATGCCCCGAAGATCATTTTAGGTATCTAAATTGGTTAAACTATAATTTTATTCTGCCGCCCACTTCAATAGTTTCGCATGAAATAATATCTCTTTACTTGATAGCAATTAATTTTATCATACATCATGCTTGCCAATAAGCTACAAAATGCAATTAATTTTTGATCTTTAAAATAAATTAAAGTTTTTTTGATTAGTACGAAATTAATATGCCGCTTTAGGGTTTACTACGTCTATCCTATACCATGATATTTAGTGAAATGCCGTCTAAGCTGCTTCTTGAAAACTGAAATATGTAGTCTTCATAATCTTGACAAAAGCAAAGTACGCTAGGTCCTACAATTATTTAAACCACTCTTTCTTTTGCCTACCTCTTAAAATAGGTGGCATGTCTATCAAGACATAACCTTTTAGCGTTGTGGGATATTTTAACAAATTATCTGATTTGGTCATTAAACTATACAAATTGGCTATTCAACGTTGCTAATTTATATATATATCTCATATTAATAGTTGTCATTCGGGCCGTATCGACTGTATACCAATCAGCTGGAGGTGTGACGGAACATCTGATTGTCAGGACCGATCGGATGAAAGTTCGGCTGAATGTAAGGCTTCAAATCCCGGCCATGTCAATGGGAAATATGCGGCAAATTTTCCTTTCTCAAATCGCTTGCGAAACGGACATAATAGTTTTGAAGAAGATGAGCATACTACAGTAGATGGTGCTGGCGGTTATTTAGATAAAAGGTTTTTTAATTGATACATTATATTTATCCATTTTATAAATCTAAGGTTTCTGCATTGGGAAAGCAATTTATTGATTTTTTTAAATATATTAGGATAACTAGTTTTAACAGCTTGTTTAAAATATTTTATATACAAAAAAAATGTCCTATACAGCTCGACAAATTTTTAAGATATGTTAGATCAGAACCATCCTAGAGATTTTCAAGTAGCGTTTATATTACACAGCTCAACAGATCTATGTCAGGAAAAATAAGTTTATGAAAACATAAACGCATCATCCCCATGATGACCATATCTCATACATTTTTCCCCTTTTTCGTAGTTTTTTCCGCCTTCGGCGCCTTAGATCCGCCCATATCGAAAAAATAACCTTTTTTGACCAATTTGACGAATTTGCCTAAATGTTGATGAAAATATAAGGTCGGACGACCAGGGCATACAAACTTTGTTGTTCTACACTTAAGTTTGGCAGCTTTGAGCCTGCTTAGTATTAGATGGGTAAACCATAATGAATCCCAAAGCCTTCCATTTTCCTAAAAGCCTAAACCAACCGGCCTGTGTTAAAGCTCATTAACTCTGCGGGGCCTGTTCTAGAGTTATAAGTAGCAAAACCCTAACGGGCAAACCGTATTTTAATAAAGAAAAAGGTAACAAGTTTAATAGCTTAATATATTTAAAAATTATATTTTTCATTATTTCAGATGAAATATAAAATTACAGTTAATTTTAACTTTTTTTTTTTTTTTTTAGAATTCTCAAGGTTGTAGAGTCTTTCAATTCGGAAATTTTTTCTATTCTCATCTACCAATTTATCGGGAAACGTAAAAATTTGAGATAAGGCCACCGTGTATATTTTGCTGCTGTTTCATAGACTTCTGAACTACACTCGTTGATTTTTGTAAACTTGTGTTATTTATAAAATTTTATTTGGCCAAAAATGTCATATGTATACAAAACGAATAATATATTAGTATCATATAACGACTTTAAGTTTCTTGTGGTGCATCTATTCATGATGAAAAAACATTTACATTTTTACAAAAAAAATTACATGCCCTTTAATATTTTTATTCAATTATACTTTCTGTTATTTATTTTAATTAAAGCCCTTACAACATGCCTTCTTTTGATGACCAAAATTCCGCCCTGACCTATTTTGAATGTTCTCTATATGGCGGTGAACGTAAAAACATTTTTAAATGCGCATCCTCGACAGCTGCACCACTAAATTATCCTCAAGGTAAATTATTTTTTGTAGTATATTGGCTTTTAAAATTTTACAAATAATCTACTTTAGCTATAATAAACATACTTTAAAAATAGTTAGAGTTGCATATATGTACCGATATTTTTTCTAATCTTTTTTAACCCATTTACCATTTTCCACTATTAATTTTTAGATTTATCAATTATTGCCAGAAGGCTGTAATATGTACTTGGGTCTATAGCTCATTAACTCGTATAAAAATTAACGTTTTTTTTTGTGAAACTGTACATTATCAGGGCTTGTTATATCGCTGGTAATCGGGAAGACGTCCATTAAAAAATTCCTTTCAATTTTAAAACTCCCGAGTTTTTTCCCTAGACTTTAAAATTGACATCCATTTGAATGATGTATTTTGGTTGATATTATTTGTTAACATTGGAAAACTCCGGAGTATGGGGTTCCCGCCCCCTTCCCAAGACTTCAATTTGGAGTTTTGACAAGCCCTAAATAACTTTGATCTTTAAACTCCTATTTAAATCTGATATAATCTTGCTGCAAAAAAAATATATTAATTGTATTACTATTAAAAACATATTTTAAGTGTAACACTATTAAAAAAAATGTGGTGTACTATAAAATTGCTCCTGTAATATCTTTCTACAGTATCATGCCTAATCTATACTCAATTTAAAATTTTCCTTTCTTCAGCGTCCGAGTTTGATTTATACAATTTTCAATTGTTAACCAAAATGAGCTAAAACACTAGTCAAATTAACTAATAAACGAAAAATAAGATTAATCTGTTTTGGGCTCCATAATATTTAGTTCTGTAAGGTTTATACATTTATTTTTGATAAAACAACGAAAATATATCAATTCTTGCTTTTTTGAACTCTAGATCATCACCGACCTTCTCACAGGGAACGTGACCACGTTTGCATTCGGTCCCAAGCTCGGTGCGATGGTTACGTTGATTGCCCCGATGCTAGTGATGAGCTCGATTGTCACAGGAGGCGACTTAACTCTTTGTACGCTTCCTCACCATATGATCCACAGGCGATCGATGATCATAAAGCCTGGCCAAGTGCAAATCTATTCTTAAAAATCTAACCTTTTGGGCTTATTTTATTGATAACCCTTAGATATTCCGAAACTTCTGAAGAGACCTAGTCTACCTTTACGCTCTGTTTTCGTCGTCATCTGTAGTTGTGAATAGGAAATTGCTTCATAGCTTATAGTTTTGACATAAATTTTAAATCAAACATATAATAAAATAGACAGGTCAATAAGGTTTTGAGAGTTATGAGCTAAATTTAGTATACCTGCCATCTTAGGGATTTTACAATGCGTTTACCGTTATTTTTATCAACATTGTAAGCTAGCTTAAAACATTAAAAAAAATTTAAAAATGTGAAAAAAAAATTTAAAAAAATTAAAAAAAATTAAAAACCTAAATATTGAAATATTTACATATTCATAACAGCTAAAATCATACTAACGTCAATAAATATTTTTGATTCAAAACCGATGAATATCGTATCCTCTCTATGTTAGGGTGCCAACAAATATTTTCTATAACCTAAATGTTGATATAATTGTTTGATATACTTAAAATTTTATTTCTCTATTTGAAATTATAGATTACAAGTGCTTTTAATATGCACAGAAATTTATTTTAAATTTTTTCCTTTAGGTAATCTCGAAGCCGCAAAATTAGTCAATTTTGTAAAATTTGGTCATTTCTACGATATATATCTAAGTAAATAGCCGAAGGCGAAAGAAACTTCGGAAAACGAGAAAATGTATAAGAGGTAAGGTCATAATGGGGATTTTTACATTCCAGTATTTTATTTTTTCATTAAATTTTGTCTATCTGTGTTATTAACTTATGGTTTTCTCCATGACCATAACTTGACAAAAATTATTTTCATAGGTAAAAGTAATCATCATAATCGCACCTTCCAACATCCTGCATCAAATGCCATTGATAACGCCATAAAAAAGAACACCAATGATGAGATGCGTTTTTACCCTATGATATTTATCGGAGCGTTTGCCGTTATCCTATTACTTGCCCTTGTTTATGCCACAGTTCGGAATAAGTGTTCCCTTCAACAAAATTTTGCTTTTTTCAACCTCACCACGAATTACAATCAAGCTGGTCGGGGTAACGTAAATCGAACGAAAAACAACGTTAGACGACACTATAACACCGATGATCATCAATCGGGCGCCACTCCGCAATTCGAAAATGATGGTCAACCATTTAAGGCATTGCTTCCCATTACAGGTACGGGATTCACATTACCTTTTAACGGAGGACATAATGTTTGTATTGAGCCACAACACGCCTGCAACGATAATCATGTCCCCAAGATAGCTGGTTACGATTATCGCTACGGTAGAAATTGTCAAAATAATGAAATGTTAGCTTTGCAACTTCTCAAAACGGATACAACTCTAGAGACGTCCCTAAATCAGTTTGATGGTCCAGGTGAATAAAGATTTTTATTCATAATTTTTTAAATGATGCTTGGAGCTTATATAAAACCTTCTTTTGTAGGTCAAAATTTTATTTCATTTATTGGTTAGCCAATAACTTAAAAAGTTGCTATTTCAATCTTTTAATATATTTAATTTTTAAATTTATTCCCTACAGGTGGCAATTATAACCTAATGGGTGGGCAAACTTTAAATTCCGGTCAAACCCAATCACCCTATCTTGATTTTAACAATGCTGGTTTTTTAGGTATTTTTTCACTATCAAACAATTAATTATAAATTTTTGTAAAATATGTTAAGATTTAATTGGTTATTTTATTATATGTTAGTTTGTTGTATAAAATTATTGATAATGTACATAGGGTTTTTTAAAATTAAACTTGGGTTTACTGTTTGTAACTTATCTTATTTTCTCGCCCTTATTACAAAACTACATATAACGTATAATGCCTTATTTCCGTTCTAAACAGGAACCAAAAGTGACTTTTCAACTTTTTCGACGCTCAAATCTTCACGTACTTCCGCCATTTTAAAGCGTTTCAACGAAGCCATCCGCCAAAATCATTATACGGGCAAGAGTGGACCTTTTCGAAACACCAAAGCACATAATAATTATTCTGGTTATTTGCAACAATATGGTCACCAGGGAGGCGAGCGAAAATCGGCGCATGGCAAAATGGGAGCTATGATAAACACCCTTAGCAAAAATGACCTTTTTTCGAACCTATTTAATCTCAAACGACATATTCCACATAACGGTACCCGTACGAAGGGTGCACATGGTCAGGCCTTGCATGGTATTTTTTTACGTTACTTATAAATCGTTTATGTGTTTTTTTATTATCATATGTGACCTTACAATTCTCTATATTCTATGCTAAACGAAAAATTCTGAATATTATTCTTATTTTACTTCGTTGTTATTTCAACCATGACTGGAATAAAAAGAGCCAGCTTTTAAAGGGGATTTTCAGGGGCTTTTTTAGAAAGCTCGTAAAAAAGGGCTTTTTAAGAAGCCGCCCCGTAAGAGGCTTTTTATCTAAAGGGCTTTTTGGGCTTTCTAATAATAGTATTGAATCCCATTTAAATTTCAGAATTAAGAAAAACTAAAAAAGGCTTTTGGAAAGGGCTTTTTCCCCTTTTTTTTTGGCCCGAATAAATAAAGCCCAATTTTCCCCTTGGCCCTCAATTTTTTCAGCATTGATTTGATAAGAATTACTTTTTTAAAAATTGACATTATTTATCAGTTTTGTTTTCTAAATTACATGAATAATCGTGCCACGTGAATATATTAGGTCATTCAATGGACGCCACGCTGCGACAATTACAAACCGGCCCTATCGCTACCCTCGGGCATCAATATCAATATTATCGGTCCCCTTTGGCCGTTGCTCTTGCCTCATCATCCTACGGAGGAAATTACATTTATGGGCCTGGTGTAAATTTCCAGCACAGGCTTTATAATGATCCGAATACGACCTCTCTTTCAGACGAAGAGGATAATAGCAATTTATCACCCCTTATCCCCTCACTCATAAATGCAGGGGCACCGTCCGTCTTAACTCTGGCTAGCAATACTAATCAAGATCTAAGTGGCAAAATTCGCGAAAAGTCCAAAAATCAAGCTAAAAATGCTTATAATCACCCAATATTTACGGGCCAAACTTCAAAAATGATGATTGGTCTTAACGGCTTAGGTAATATTCCTCCCCCACCCCCGCCTTCCCTCCTTTCCATAAATAATAATCACAGTAATGGTATAGTAAACCATAATGAGCAACGATTGCAAAAAAACGCTGGTTCATCAGCGCCACCTGAAAATGAACCTTTGGCTCATCAAGTCGCTATGTTGAAGGCTCAACAACAGCACTTGCAACAGAAGGGCAAACGGGCGTCGAAGCACAAAATAACGGGAAAAGGATTAAATAAATACGGTGCAAGCAGAAAGAGTATTAGAAAAACGGATTCGAACAATGGAGGACCCTTTTATACCACTACGTCCTCAACTTCGTCAACCTCAACGAGTCAATACAACCGTGCGTTGCTCCAACTCAAACGGCTCTCCCTATTTAGTAATAATGTGCCAGGAGCCGACAACAATAGCCAAAAAGAGATTGCTAATGGGACTAAAATTCATAAAAGTGAAATAGAAAATGATAATAATATGAATAATACCATTAACAATAATAATAATAACTACGTCAAAATCGGCGTGAATGAGGATAGGTCTACGGGTGGAAACCTATTTTTCCGTAAATACACTTATCCACTTTTTTTTAATGCCAAACGGAGACGTAAATCTCTGCCTCAAACTACACGCAATAATTCGGTGACCGAAAATCAAAATTTTTTGACGAATCAATGTGCTTCTGATAATAATTTCGCCCACTTCAACGCCGTTACGTCTAGTAGCAGGCCTCGGATCGTTGATGCTTCAAACGTTTTAAAATATAGGGCACAAGGCTCAAAAAAATTGAAGAAAAAGGCTGACGGTTTAGGTAATTTTTAATTTATTTATAGATTCTACTTGACTTTTTTTGTGTTTCTTATCACAAATATATTATCTAAGAATATTTTTTTCATTTATTATTATTAACCTATATATACTAGGTCTTACAACAATGATATCCTCTGGATATAAAAACGAAGACCAAATACCGACCAAACATCCAAATAGCCTCGTTAGTTATAATAGCGTTATAGATTCTACTAATCGAAGTAATTGTTTTTCCTCACTTATTAGCAGTTTAGTTATTATGCCAATTCAAATTTTTGTGCATAAGATTGACATATTGATAATCCATTTGTGCTGACATTTAATTTACAAATATTTGCATATCATATTTAAGATAACCAATGCATGGCAATTGAACAAATTGACCTACCACTTGGTAGTCACCTCGATTACGTGACAAATAATTCAGCTCACATAGACTCCAATTATTCGATTGGAGATGGCGAATCTCAAATCGGTTTATCACAAGGCGTTAAAGATTCAGATGTTAGAGAATCGGTTAGTAAAAATCCAAATGAGGATAATGGAATTTTGGCTACGAGCAGTAATCCCGAAGAAGCAGCCACCTATGTTACAAGCGCACTTCCACCTGCTCCAGCAAATTCCTGTGTCGATTACTAAGGCCGTTATTATTATAATCATTAAGTTATTTCCTCCAAAAACCTTTTTTATTTGAAAATTTTAACGGCCCATTTATATGAAATATTAAAAATTATTCACCGTTTACACCTCGTTTCGCATTTCAAACTTTTCAATAATTTAGTAAATAGACCACTCTAAAATTCTTTTGTACCCATAAGCCGCAGCCAATAATGTAAAATTTTTATATAGCTTAGAATTTGAAGCACAACTTTTAAAATCAACCATCTTTTTACAATTTTATAATTTCTTTTTTTATATTTTACACTTTTTCCATATAATTGCATTTAATCAAAAATTTAAATTTTTAACTATATAAGCTCAAACATATATAGAGTTATTTTTAACTTTTTATATTATTTTGTAGAAATTTTTATTTAATAATAAAATTACAAATTCATTAAATTAATGTCAAAGGCTGAAACATATTTTTAATTTGACTTTTTTGTAACAACAAAATTTTTTAATGCCAACTAGCTTGCGGAAATTTAAGAATTTTTCTGCTTAATGGCTGAATATATATATAAAGGGAAAATAAACCAAATTTTTTTTTATAAAACAGCTTACATTATATTGCTTGGTAACTATAGTGTTAATCACATCTCATGTATATTGATCTTAGATAAATTGTGATATCTATTTATGAATAAATTTATATTTTTTTTGATAATTTATGTTTATTGAATTATAAATTAATCCTAAAATTTTTTATTATACATTCTTTTATATAATTATTTGTGTATTTAGATCTCAATCCCAGTCTATTTGTATTGCTTTGGGCTCAAATGAGCAAATATTTTCATACACTCATCAAATAATAAATAAAAAGGGAAGGGTTTGCTCTTTTTACCAGAGCTGAAAAAATGCTTTGTTTTTTTTTCAAATTTAATAGGAAGCAAGGAGAGCAAGAAACCCTTAGCAAAGATTTTACAAATAATTTCTAACTTAATGCTAAAACCCATATTTTTGCTTAAAAACAAAAAATATGAGTTTAGTCCAAAAATGGGCTTTTTACAGCTTTTACCTTTATGTTATATACTAAATTTGGACAAAAGAGAGAGTTGAGCCAATTTTGTTTTTTTTAAATATTTCACTCTTAGAACTTCTATTTTTTCCAGCTCTCGATTTCACAATTCAAAACTCCAGGGCAAAAGTAAATTTTTATGAAGGTTTTTATTATTGTATAATTTTTTTTTAATATTCAAATTAAAAACCAGCCTTATTTTATATAAGTATAGTTTTATATGTCAACTTGATATATAGCATAATGTATCTTTTGTAAGGTGACATTTGTCACTAGTGTTCTCAATCGGGACTCGGAAGCCCAAAATTTTAGTCGGGCGGGCCGGGCCGAATTAATTTCAGACTCGAGCCGGGCCGAAAATTTTTGATGCTTATTGCCTATTTTTTTGCGCCATAATTATTGCTAAAAATAGTTGTAGATTTATAGACGTCTGACCACAAAAATGAAAATGATTAGTGAGTGTGAACGGGACGGAGTGATTCGCCAAATCCGGTCTCAGCTTAATTTGACAAATATAAACTCTTCAACCTATCAAGGAATTAGGTGGAAAGATGACGTTATCGAGGACGATAGTGCAACTTATATAAGCCTTCCACCATAAAACGTAGATAATCAAACTCTTTTGCAGTGGTGGAAAATAAAAAAATTCTACCTAAGTTAAATATTTATGCAACCAAAATCTTTGCCACTCCTGCGAGCTCCTGCACTGCAGAACGTACCTTTTCGACAACCGGTCAAATATTTACCAAAAGAAGAAACCGTTTAGGCCAGGACGAACTGGATTATATAATTTTTTTAAATCAAATGATGCTTTTAATTTTAATAATTCCGATAATTCTATATTTGATGTTTAATTGTTAGTAATATTCACAAAAATATTACGGGCCGATATTTATAAAGTGGGGCCGGACCGGGCTTCTTATAAAAAACATCGTGCCGGGCTAAAAATGAAAATATTTATTTCGGGCCGACACGTAATAAAATTTTCGGGCGGGCCGGGCCTTAAAATACGGCCCGTTGAGAATACTATTTGACATTAACACAAAATTTATGAATGAGAAAATGGATTAAATTAGTGTTATATCCAGATGTTATATGTGGTTATTATGATTTTTGAATATTAAAATGATACACATCAAATTAATAAAAGCTTTAAAGTTTTCAACCTGTTTGATTATTTTTTTTATTAATTAATATATATTGAAGTATCCTAGTAATTAAATAAATTGTGGCAACTTAATAAACACTGCTACCTTTTTGGTGTTAAGTACACACTTGATATTATTAAATTTACATTTAACATAAAAGACATAGTGATCAAATTTTTGCAATTTCAGATCATGATGGTGCTCTAAGTTTTTGATTTTTTGCACGATTTCTTGGCTGCAAAGATATTTAAAGGCAAAAAAAAATGATATGCTTGTTTAAGTTATAACTTAGACAACTATATTTAGCTATAGTATAAAAATTTATCAGTATAAAATTTTGAAAAATACCACAATATCTTCCAAATTCATGATTAGTAACAATTAATTCAGATCTTAAAGTTCACAAAAAAACACTTGAACTGTTGAAATTTAGCTACACAACACTGTAAACAAAACACAAATTTTAAAAATTGCCTAAAAAACATTAGAGATTAGAGTCAAGTCATAAAATGTGCTTGGCTAGCTTAAAGTTAAGCTGGGCTAAGCCAAAATATAAAATAAGCCAGTATGAATTAAAAAAAATATTTTGGAAGCCTTTAGCTAAATTTATGAACCAAATTTGTAATTAAGCCGGTCAGACATGAGCAATATATATATATTTAATATATGTTTTATAAAATTATCAGCAAAAATTTTCTTAAAATATAAATAAAAGTTAAAAAGTTAAAATTTATTATTATAAGTCTTTTTTGGTGGTCTGCCATTTTATTGGATGTTTTCTATATATAGGCCAAGGTGGAATAGACACCTAAACTTTAACATAAGCAAATTACTATGGAGGCAACTAAAACTCCTAAACCAACTGAATACACTGTATAAGAATAAACTTGATAAAAATAGCCAATAGCAAACCCTACAATCTATTAATATAAATATGGGTAAACTATGTTATGCATATAATAACTAAATTTATAAATATCTTACCCCAAATATTAAAACAATCGTTTGATATATTTTTTCTGCTAATGCTTGTCCCTCAAAATCCTATATGTTAATTTATTAAAGTGATACCATGTGAGTTGGTAAATTTTTAAAGTAATCAAACATTTTTGTTCTCTTCGACACGTTTTTTAAAATTTAGAAATCACAAGTAATGAATGTCTTAAAGTCATATGATTTTTAACATATGGTCTCAGATGAAATAGAAGACATTTATGAACCTCATCGCACAGAATCTGTTCATGTAAGAGGAACATGGGGCAGTAAAATTGAATTCCTTCTTTCCTGTGTTGGCTATGCGATTGGTTTTGGAAATATATGGCGATTTCCTTTTAAATGTTATGACAATGGTGGAGGTAAATGTCTTTTATTTTAAATTACATAGGTGCGTTTCTTATACCATATTTAATTGCGGTTGCAACTGGTGGTTTGCCATTATTTTTGATGGAGCTTGCTCTTGGTCAATATTCATCTCTTGGCCCAATTAAACTATTCAAAAGACTTAGCCCAGCATTTACAGGCATTGGAATCGCCATGGTAGTTGTTTCAATATTGGTATATTTTGGTTTTTATTTATGCTTTTTATTTAAAAAAACTAATTACTGATATTTTAGGTATCTATATATTATAACATGATTTTGGCATGGACTCTATTTTATCTTGGTGCTTCTTTTAAATCAGTCCTTCCATGGTCAAAATGTGATAATTGGTGGAACACAGATGCTTGTTTTGATTCATATGCTGCAAGAGATTGTTCTTTAAAAAACTTGACTCTTGTAGGGCATTCCTGTTTGAATCCTTTATTTTTAAATAAAACCATATCTCAAAGTAAAGCTAAACATTTTTATTATGATGGCTAATAAAATTGCCAAAATTTGCTTATATACACTTTTTCTATACTCCCTATTTTAATTTTCTACATATATTAAATATTCTGCTTAAATTACAAAAAAACAATATAAACAATTTTTTCAGCGTTTGATACAAAATTTTTATCATGTAGTCTTTATCCCAATGCCTCCATTTTTGGGGGCCTAGAGTGGAGTTCAAACTGGGCTGTAATATTTCTGCCTATTCTGCCTGACATATATTTTAACTTAAGCGTGGCTCAGTCCAGAATTTGGTTAGGCCCAGCTCAGCCCAAATTTACATGGCCCAAAAGCTTTATATTGCACCTAATAAATTTTTTATTTTCAAATTTATTAATAAAATACAGAGTGTATAATACTTTTTATCCTGTGATAATTATAACTCTTGAATAGTTATTAAAAATAAGGCAAAGATAAAAATTTTGGCTTGTCCCATACTCTTTCCAATTCAGGCCCAGCCAATCCTCTTCTTATAGTTGGCCTGACCCGATTTAAATTTTTCACCAGCCCATTTGTGCGGGTTGGCGCCGAATGGGCTCTCTGGTCCCAACTTGGATCTCTAGTTTAAAGATCAGAAAAAAAATCCTTTAAAACTACTAAATTTCTAAAATATCTCTTTCTTCCAAGTTATTTAAAATCAAAAAACGCCTATAAAAATCATTAATTTAAAAAAACGGAAAAAATAATAAAGAATATATGAAAATTTAAAGGCTTTTGAAGGTTTTTTTATATTCATTCATGTTTTTTACTTTTGTTTACACCTTTATATTTTGTAATACCCCAAAAATGACTTGACACCAAATAACTAAGGCATTGGCTAAAGTTCTGAATTTGTATTTGTAATCAGCATCAAAAACTTGATCAAGATTGATTGTTATGGTAAATGATGATTAAGGTTTTCTAATTTTGTTGTCCAGATTCATCAAAAAATGAAAATAAACGGGACAAACAGGTTTTCTGTAAAAGTTGTGTTAAGCTGAAAATAAATATCAAATGGTGGTGTGAGCCAAGTTTATAGGTGGGTTTAGAAATTTCTGACCTGTATAAATTGTTAATACATATATTTTGTATTATCTTAGGTCATTCCCTCATCCGTGAATCCCCTGCTGATCAATATTTCAATTATCGCATGTTGAGAGTTTCTGATAGCTTGGAGAATTTAGGAACAATTCAATGGGAATTACTTTTATGCTTACTATTTGCATGGCTCCTCAACTTTTTCTGCCTAATGAAAGGGATACAAACTACTGGAAAGGTGGTGTATTTTACAGGTTAAAGTCTAAATGTTTTGGATTGTTTTATAGATATAATAAATTTATTTGTGAAATTATAATTCATGTTTTTAATTATTTGATATTTTAATTATCTGAAATTCTTCTAATTAAGCCATTTGACATATTACTGATCCATTTTAACCTTTGTTTCTTTGACTTTGCATTTACTTTTTAATAACATCAATTTAGCAATATTCCCATATATTGTGCTCTTGATTCTTCTTGGACGTGCCGTAACCTTGCCAGGCGTTTCCAAGGGGCTTATCTTTTATATGAAACCTGATTGGGCCAAATTAATGACTTTTAACGTTTGGAAAGAAGCATATCTTCAAATATTTTTCTCTCTTGGACCTGCTTTTGGCAGCCTTATTACCCTCTCGAGCTACAGTGAAATTAATCATGACTTTTATAGGTATTGAATTTTATTATTTTGTCTATTATATTATTTATTCTACTATATTATTTATATTCTTATTTTAATCAGGATTAAAAAAATGATATTTAATATTGAAGTAATTCTATAATTATAGGATAATTAAATTCAATAATAATAGATATAGCCACATATGTTTTATAGTCTATATTCTTTGACTTTTATGCCATTTAGCTATAGAACTACCTGACTTGTTGGAGCTTTCATTTTTTTTTTGCATTTATTTTAAATTTCACCTTAGGGACGGCCTATTTGTGGGTGTACTCAATTCAGCAACCTCGATCTTTGCCGGCTTTGTCGTTTTTTCCATCCTGGGATTTATGGCACACGAATTGGACACGCCTATTGATAAGGTCATGGCATCGGGCTTAGGCCTTGCTTTTGTAGCCTATCCCACGGCCATCACCCGAATATCTTTTGCCCCCTTTTGGAGTGTCTTGTTCTTCTTTATGCTTGTCACTATTGGCCTCGATAGTCAAGTTTTTTATTAATTATATTTTACAGGTCGACAAAATTCTAGATAAAGAAAACTAACCATGTGACTCTAGTTTTTTTTCAATTTAAATGTAAGCCAGCCATAAATATTAAAATTTGGAAAAAAAAAACAAAAGAACTTAGTTAAATAACATTTTTATCCTATTTGGCAAAAAAAAAATTTGTCATAAAAGGTTGGGCGCAATTTTTTATAACACAAGTGCTGACATTTAAAAAGTTATGGTGTAAGAAAGATTTGTTGTTATAATATTATAAATAAATTAATAAAAAAAAGATTAAACATATTGTTTAGTTTACAGTTTCAAGGTCGTAAAAAACGTCACTTTTGTCTTTTTTTCGAATTCATTTAAATTTTACGTAAAAGCTTTTTAAAAGTATTTAAAATTATCATTCTTGCTTGATGACTCGGGTCATCAAAATTTGTCGATGTTAAATGTGAATATATTTTTTCTTTACATTACTAACATATGCCTAGCTGATAATCGAATAATTAATCATAAAAATAATAAGTTTTTATTATGCGCACTTAACTAAAGAAGACACAGAACGTATTTTTATTAAACATTTATTTTACAAAAAATATTTATTTCTCAAACGATATTTATGCAATTTGCAATACTTTTTTTTACTCTAAAGGGCACGTGCAAAGTGAGTTTTTATTTTCGTAAAATTTTGAAAATTCTGAAATATTTAAAAATTATATTTTTTCCAAAATTTTTTGAAAAGATTTTTATTTCAGAATAAGCATTTTATGTGCATAAACTAAATTTGGCAACATATAAAAAATTTGCGTTTTATTTCAAAATAAAATATCTCAAAATTTTGAAATTTTCACAAAAATAGAAACTCTCTTTGCACGTGCCTAAATATGAATATTTAACCCCACTTATGAAGTTATTTTGTATGTAGTTTGCAATGGTTGAAACTGTTATGACTTGCCTGTGCGATGAATGGCCCAACGTTTTGAGACCACGAAAGCTTTACGTTAGTAGTTCTCTCTGCTTTGCTATGTTTTTGCTTGGCATCCCATACACCATGAATGGTGGTGTATACCTTTTTCAACTCATGGACACCTATTCGGCCGGGTGGCCGCTTCTTTTCATATGTCTAGCCGAATGTTTCGTCCTCACCTTCATATATGGCATCCAACGTTTTTATGGTAACTGTTGGTGTTTGCCTGTTATTTATTGATTTTACTAGATTTTTTTCTGTGTGTATATGAATTCCAATTATATTATATTTTTTAAGGGGTATCTAAATTAGTCTTGTACGTATAATATTATGATTGGCTCTAACTTTCCTAAATCAATATCTTTATCAATTATTTATGATATTAATCAATTTTAAACTAATATTTCTGTTGTTACGTTTATAAATTTGATATATACACATTTCAGACGACATTGAATTTATGATTGGTTATCGAGTAAGTCCATGGTGGAGGATCAGTTGGGTCTACGTTGCCCCCACTATGATCACCATCCTACTTCTATACGATTGGGCTACTTCAGCAACACTCAAATACAAGTCGTACACTTATACTCCGCTTGCCACTGGATTAGGTAGATTTATTTTTTAGTTTTTCTGTTATTGGAAAACGAAACCAAGCCTAAATTTTTTCGGATTTTTTTTATACACATTAAATATCCGTTTGGGAAAATAATTTTTTAGTCGTTTCATTATGGTAAGTTATTATTCTATTTCACTCTTAGTAATTATTAATTACTTTATGTTAATATATAATTTTTAAATTAACAATATACCTTAACTTATACTCAGACTAATTTTATTGTTCACTCGGCTGTATTTTTTTGACTCTTTTTTATATAACATTGTCTCATTTCATAATACGCTTAGGTTGGAGCACATCCATATTTTCCGTCCTATTTATACCCGGTTTTGCCCTTTACAAGTGGTTCGCTACGGCACTACTGGAATACCAGAAACTTAAATCTCCCGCTTTGCAATCTAAACGGAGTAATGTTGGCGATAGTAATACGGCTCGAACATTCATGGCAATCCTATTTTCTCGACGTTTACTCGACAAAATATTCAGTAGTCGGAGGATTGGTTCGAATAATCGTCAAAAAATTGATAATCAAAAGGCGAGCGACAATGTTAATTTAAAGGTTGACCCTATTAATGATGGCCATGTTGTGACGGTTAGTAATGGCGATGCTACAACGAAACACTAATTTCCATATCTATAACATAGCTTAACAATATATTGGCAAATTTATTTCTCCATTATATACATAAAATACAGTTTTATTTTTTTATTTCTGTCCACCAACAATATTGTACCCAATTTTTTTTTTAATATTTTTAATATTTTAATATTATTGTGGTGATTATTGGATTTTATTTGGGTTGCCATGAACTTATTAATTAGTATTAAAAAGTATTTATACCTTTGTTTATGATCTTTAGACAAATTGAATTTATTAAATTAAACAACTACAGTTTCGCAATATTTTTAATGACAATCAGTATTAACAATTCTCATTGGAAAAATCTCACATGTCTTATCATATTTATTTTACAAAAAATATTCAGTCTTTTTTTGTGATATTTTTATTTATGTTATTAAAAATATTTATTAGCCAGTCTACTTATATTTTGTAATATATTTTAAGCTCATCTGTGGTATTTGAAAAGTTTTTTTTTTCAACATTATTATAGAAATTTTTTCAAAATTAAATTTAAATTAATGCATTTTGCTTTTTTTTATTTTTTGCTTTGCCTTATTTTACACCGCTTACTCCCCTACAAAAATAATCCTTATATAACTCATTTATTCAATGCAAGTGCTATAATATTTATTTACGACCGACACAATTTTGAAAAACATTATTTTTTGCATTCGATTTGATCTAAATAAATATTTTTATTATTTCGCCTTACAGACAGATATATATGAGAGTATCTAACATTTTGGTAGGAACTTGAACATGAACTAGTAGATGTAGGTCTAAATACATCATTAGTTTTTTAGGTTAAAAATCCTTAAATAAAAAAAGTGTCTGTTTTTATTTTTAACTATTTAATAATTTAAAGCTATTTCCAGATTTATGCCGCCCTTTTTTTTTAATCTTTGTTAAAAGTTAGGTCCACAAATCTTAAAGATATTTCTATACCTGTTACTTTCTTTCGCATATACCCAGGCGAGCAATGCCTCTCGCGATGTGAGTCGGAATATATTTGGAGAGGGGCGGGGGCGTATGCCTTAACGGTTCACATGCCAAAAAATGTTTCCTTGGTAAATTATTTGATTTTTAAAAAAATTGCTAAATTTATGTTATATTAGGTTATAATTCATTTAAATAAATCGAAAAGAAGTCAGGTTGCACTAAAACACATTGGCAAGAAATTTTAGGTACTATGGCATACTATTTAATTCGTGCCATTTTTCGATATATAAATTTATAGTATGGTCGTGAAAAACGTTTAAAAATCTTTCTAATAAGGTTATAAAAAATAGACAGACTAAAAATTGTATCCAATTTGCAGCCTTTATAGAGAAGTTGCTTTTCAATTTTTAGCTGTGACTTGCATATTAATTAGTTTTAAATATGCACTCGTTTTTGCTTATGGTGGTATGAATATCAAAGAGGTTGTGACATCAGAACTCAAATAAAAAACTGCAAAATTAAACAGCCTTTTCTAGGGTAGGGTGGCGTTAAAGGTGGTTTGAGAACTTATAGAATTTAATTCGCACCTGAATTTACCTCTAAAAACAGCTGTAACAAACCGAGCGCTTCGGATTTGGGCAAGTTAAAGTTTAAATAACAAACATTTTTTTGTGTAATTAAAATTTTATTTTTATTTCGTCGAATGACCGTGGTCGTTTGTTGAAAAAAATTTTATCAATCAACTATTCGGTTTTTATCCTTAAAGTAAAACATGCCATTACAAATTTAACAAATAATAATTTTAAGATAGTAGATCCCATCATTCAGGCCGCATTTAAACACGAGAATCAAAATTAATGTTTTAATCAGAGCTTGGGTGGGCCAAATGGGGGGAAAATGGGATTTTTTTCAGGCCAAAAAAGGGAGAAAAAAAGCCCCTAGTATTTCTAGAGAAAAACTCCCCCCCCCCCCCCCCCCCAAATTAGATAATAATCCTCCAAAAAAAAGGGAAATCCTCATTTTCCCTTATAGCCGAGCGGAGAAAAATCTCATTTTTTGACTAAACTCGTATTTTTGTTTTTCAATAATTTTATGAAAGATTAGAAAAATTAATTATAATGATACAAAACTTAAACAGAAAACTTTGCATTATAATCTTAATGAAATTGATATAAAGCTCAAACCTTTAGATAAAAAGCTCCTTTTTTGTTTAGAAAAAATGGGGCTTTTTAAAAAAGCCCTATTTTACCAAAAACCCGTATATTTTTTCCTTTGGCCCTTTGAGTGTGGGCTTTTTAAATAGAGAAGCTCTTGAAAAATTTTTTTTAAGGGCTCGCTCTTTTTTTTTACTAGGTATGATTAATTGCTTATTAAAACGTCTCTGCAGAATGCCTATTTTTGTAAAGAGTTTATAATACCAAGACAAACATCTCGTTACAAAATTTTATGAGAATTATATAAATTTTAGTTTCCATATATAATTATCTCGGCATCAACATTGTTTCTAATTTTACCTGATTAAGATCAAAGGTAAAAAAAAATACATTTTAAATTTTCTACCTTAGCAATGCAAGAAACAAACAATGTATATAAAACAAAATAACAAAGTCATAAATTTTTTTAACGGTCAAAAAGCGGGGAGAGAGATATCAAGTATTTGTCTAAAACTTCGAGCAGATTGAAATATTTTAATTAAAATTTTGATATGGCTTTTCAATTTTACCTTTTTACGTATCTCGTAGGCCACTAAATTTAAATTTCTTATTGCAATGATTGCACATTGTTTGTATGTAGCACGCAATTGCAAGAAACCGAATGTTTCAAACGTTCAAAATTGTTTTATAAGGCTGTACACAACTGGTTTGATATGTATGCAAGGTGGACTTTCGATTTAACATTTTATATTTTTTGAATTTACAAATATTTTACAAGGACACAGACGAAAAAGGACTAAGCCAATGTAAGTAAAAGTATGTGAGGACATATGTAAAAAAAAAGCTATTAGAATTAGCGCTTCCCATTTTTTCGAGTATGGGCCCACATACTATTAATAGGCCTTTTTAATTAAAACGGGGCAGCAATCGCCGTAAGAGTATGGAATTAAACTTGCTTAAAAGGCGACAACAGGTATCTTGGTCAGGTGTTTTTATTTTAACATGTCATTTAGGACCCACTGCTATTGTATGAAAATGGTTTACTAATGATTTTATAAACAATTGTAGAACAACCTTTGTGTGAGTTTGAATTATTATAAAACTTTTGCCAGAAAGATTATGTTGACTTAGTTATTTTATAGAAGTAAATTACACCTAAGTCAATTTAATTATCGTTTACTTAAACTTTTTTAAAGGTGAAACAACCCATTTTTACGTTCTTTTTGTATGTTTAAATATCTATGAGGATTCTGATATAAATTTATTATTTAAGACCTTTGTGTTATTAAAAATTTGTCAAAAATCTTATCTACTTCTAATGAGCATTGTCCAATCTGTCAATGTATACAATTTAATCTTTATTTTGTGTCACAATATTGGCATACATTTTAAAATTTCAAACGTGTAAAAAAACAATGTGATTGACACTTTGTAATTTGCTTCGGACAGGTAAATATAAATTATAAAAATAGGTGCGCTTAAAAATCTTTTTACTATGTATTTATACAAATTTTAAAATTAGTCAATTTTATCAAATAGCCAGGCACCTCTCATATAAGCCATATCAATGCAAATGTTATCCATATTGGAATTCGACAATGAGGTATTAAGCTCAAATTTTTAGGGAAGCAATTCAAGGTTTGATCATCACATATGTTGTGTCTGACGAGCATTTTCCAACAATTGCTAGGAGAGCCCGCTTTATTTAGGATGCATATCGGTCCACTAAAAATTGCTTTAAAATTAGAATTTTTTAAATTTAAAATTTTTTCATTTTACTCAAAATTTTCCTAAATTGAACTTTAAAACTTGGAAGTTTGTCCGAGGCCTAAACTAAAAGGAGACTTGTGTTTTTTGTAGTTTGTCTGGCTTTTTATACAGTTCAAGAGCTTTTGCAGGAAATGAAATTTAGTATCAAATTGGGGTACTATTATGAAATCGCAAAAGAAAGTTCTAGGTCCGTGGTCCTACTGAATACGCAAAATTTGGTACTTGGGTCACATAAACGCCATTAAATTTTCCACGCAAAATAGTAGAGTTTTTAATATTTTTTTATAAACATATAAAACATCTAGCATGTTCAAATATTTAAAAAATTAATTTAAATTAGGCATATGTCATATTTTCTCTATATATTTATGTCGAATTATGTTGAAACTAAATATTTTTACTAAAGTTTTAAACCATCGCTATTATTAATTTTACGTAGTAGTACCATGCCAAAGATCAATAATTTAATTAACCGACTCACACGACTCAATGGCAAACATTTATGTATTACACACAGGTTGGGTGTTCAAATCCGTGCATTCTCCGAAAAATGGAACACATGTGCAGCCATTTTATAGCTGCTAAGTCACCTGTTTTTGTCAGGAGGCCCTACACGATATGCCTAAATTGAGAGCCTAGGTTAAACACCTATGTCGTTGGCTCGCGTGCAGATCTTACTATATTTAACCCATCGGCAATAAATTGCAGCTTTGTTCGGGATAAAAATTTCAAAGCCCTAAACGGTTAAGACGCCCACACATGGGGAAAGGTCTGAGAGAAACCTACCCAATTATTTTAGTTAATTTACTACGTTATTAGAACCTTCAGTATCAATACCACGAATTCGCCAATCGATTCAATGGGGCAAATATTTTTATCAGTGTTAGGCAAAAACCGTAATTAAAAAACACTTATAGTTGATTTTTTTACAAAAAAAACTTTGTTATAACAGTAAGTTTGCAAAATGGCGTCATTTGTGTCTTGGATTATTGATCTATTGAGATAAAAATTTAAATGTAAATTAAAATCTAATCTTCAATTGCCATTTTCAAGTTATCAGAATTTCAAATGTACAACGGAAACTTCTTTGTGTCTGCCTTGCAATTGGACGAAGAAGAAAGTTATGGGACCGTTACGGAACCTATCATGTATGGTGCCCAAGCAAAGGTTAATATCTATAATTAACCCATTTTTGGAATATCGCTAACTCAGTTGTGATTTTTATCAATTAAGTAATTTAAGAACTACCGATCACAAGTCTGAATATATCCATGGTTTACGTAAGGTGAAGAAGCATTTTCTGTGTCGTGTCAACAGAAATATAGTATATTTTTAGATTTAAGATAAGAAAGCAGATTTACGACCACACTCGGCATATGACCATGTGCATATCATTTTTTTTAATTCATAATAAATTTTCTTTATAGCCAAATGAATCCATAGAAAACGACCGCTGCACTAATATTCCATTACAATATGTCCAATTGCAAAACGTCATTTATAGACCAGGTCACGACGATCTTGAAATAGGTAATACACAATAGAATATTAAATTAGGGCGATAAAAATTTTGTATAACTAATCTATATGCATTTGTTTATTAAACTTTCGTTTAATTTAACAAAAACATCTCCAATTTATATCATTACATTCAATAAATTTGTATTCCTACTGAGATATAATAACAGTATATTTTCAAAATACCCCGCCCTTTGTGGAAAAGTTGACCGCCCGTCGCTTGTCTGTAACAAAAATGCGGTATTAGATAAAAATGAATGGGAAATGAGCCCGTGTTGCGATCAAATCCAACAGTTGGCACATTGCTGCAATTCTAACTTTCTTCGAAGCAATCACCAAACATTTTGCCAATACGAAAACAATATTCCACATACGTATCTGAAATACCATGCCAGTTATTCACCACCTACGGCAACTAACCCTAGCCCTCATATTAGTCATATCAAGAATAAATTATATCTGAAAAAGAAATTTAGGAAAGGTAACTAAAAAACCACAATTACATTGGAACAATCGTTTTTTAAGGGTTATTGGCTCCGGCACTCGTAAAACCTTTTCGTTACTTTTGAATATATTTAAAAATGATCATATAAATTAAAATAAATCCAACCCCAAGACATTTAAATTGCTTTTTAGCATTGATGTTAAATGAAGACTGGCCCTATTTGGAATTCCAACCCTAGTTCATTAAGTTGGCAGGGTTTCAATTTGTTTTTTGAGATTACATATTTATATTAAAAAGCTTAATTGTTTAAAATATAAATTTTGATAAACTTTTAATATTTTAGCTGCCAGAATGATGAAAAAATTGACCGATGCCAAAAGAAAAGGTTAATATTCCTATATAATGAGTTTATAAATTTACATCGTAAATTAGGACCGCAGTGGTGTTAATTTTAATTTCAATGTCATAACTTTCGTTTTCAGACATGGATATTTGTCTGTGCGATGCAAATAAAAATTCTGTTAAAGTACTGTATTCGATTATCCCTAAAACAGAGTTTTTATTGGGCAGTGCTCTCATTTAATACCTCAACCTAGATATATTCTTTGTGGCAAAAACAAAAAGCCTGCAATGTTTTTGAAAAATTATCCTAATTCGCCTGTTACAGCCGGCTGCTAAATTTTGCGACATTTGGTGTTTGTGGGCAGTGGAGACAAATGTAATGATATATATTTAACACTACAAATTAGTTTTTTGGGAAATTAAAAAAATTGTTTTTTAGTGCGTCCACAAAAACATATTCAATGTTAAAATTTTTTAGTTTGTAATTAAATATTTTTTGACCGTATTATCAAATTTGGGCCGGGCCTAAAAATAAATAACAAATATCGGACCGGGCCGGGCTTAGTCGGGCGAACCGGGCCGATATTTCACGGCCCGGTTTGAAATATAATTTCTACACCCCACTTTTAATAGTTTTGCGCATTTGCCGGTTCCTTGGTGTTACAATATTTTGAATTGTATAAAAGGCATACAAGTCGACGTATATTAATATGTGAATAAAGAAAATTATAAACTGAAAGGAGATGATTCCCATGATGGCCATCTCATGCATATTTTCCGTTTTCCAAAATTCCTTGCGCTTTTGTCTATTTTATTTGGTATATATCGAAAAAATGGTCAAATTTGACCAAATTAATTATTTTGTGACCTTGAAATTCCCTTAAGGAAAAAAACTTAAAAAAAACATCTTTGCATATTAATTGTAACTAATATTTTATCTCAAATAATAAAAAATAACAATTCTAGGTTTAAGTTTTTACATCAACATATTGGATATACAGAATATATGGCTCCCAATAGCACTATATATTATCTATTAAAAAATATTATTTGAATTTAACTGTTTTAAATTTTTCAATATTTTTTGTTAAATCTTTTTTGTTTTTTTTATCCTTTTTTTAAAAAAATTTTCATTGTTAATAGCTGGTTTTTAAAGTTTGATTAAAGAAAACGGTAAATGTATTTAAATATTTTTTAGATATCAGGTCTGGTCTCTGAGCTACAAATAAAAATTTATTGACCTTTATTGGTGCTTCATTGATCCATATAATAAAATAGTTTGTGTTTAATTTTCAATCACATGTACCTATAAACTAGACAAAAATTATTTTTCACAATTAACCGAGACGTCAATTTAAAGTAGAGCGTAATAAGCCATCGTACAACGCAAAATATCCTAAAAAAAGCTTTCAACTCATTTTAAGTTGATGAACTCTCATAAAGGCGGTGATATTCGTAATGTTAATAGCTGGATATATGTTGTTTTAGCTATCCTGACACCTATCAAAGGTCATCGTCTTTGGGAATTTATCCGAGAGATTCTAGCTACACCGAAATATTCAAATCTAGTGAAATGGGAAAATCAAAAAGAAGGCGTTTTCAGGTTTATCGATTCGGAGGGTGTGGCTAAGCTCTGGGGTCGTAAGAAGAATAACGTTCATATGACCTATGAGAAATTGAGCCGAGCCATGCGGTATTTTATTGATTTTAAACCTTGATAAAATTTACATTCAACAGAATGGTCTTAATCTTATTTACAGGTTCAGTTAATTAGGTTACCAGGTCACTAAACCGGTTGATATAAATCATCTCTTTATTGAATTGATCATATTCGTGTTAACCTGGTTAACACATTAGAAGATCCAAATAAAATCATAGATGACACTTGAAAAAAAAAGCTACTGATTTTTTTTGTAATTATATTAACCTTAACTTTTCTTTTCTAATTTAATTTATATTGTGTAATTATGTGGAAAGCAATAAACCTCTGTAACAATTAATAAAAAAGATTAACCAATTAAAAATATTTTCAGTGTTTATAATTTGATATTTAGTCGTCTACAAATTTTTATAGCTAGGAAAAAAACTTATGTTTAGACTTTGATTTAAGAAAATATAGGCTTTAAGCTGCTACTAAATATCGTCGTTCGTTATAAATTCGGTGTTAACTTTTATCAGGCATAAAAGTATTTAAGACGAAAATAAAATTGTGAATTAGACACATAAAAATATTTCTTTTTTTAATTTACTTATTTAAGTCTACTAAAGCAGATATTTGCTTGTTATTTTTAGAACATATTATGCAAGTCAAATTCTTGAACCGGTACCAAAGACTGGGCAATATCCAAAAAAACTTGTTTACAAATTTGGACCCCGAGCATTTTGCACTTAAAAATTCATAGGGAGCAAATTATACAGGCCAACAAATATTTGAGAGAAATGAGCTAACTACAAAGATCAAACCTCCCATCTTAGGGATTTTCAAATCCGTTTTTTTTCTAAACAAACTTAGTTAGTCAGCTATAAACATTGAAAATTTTAGAAAAAATGTCAAAAAGCAAAAAAGATTTAGAAACAAAAATAAATTGATTCTTTTTGCATATTTACAACTCAAACTTCAAATAATATTTTCATTATAAAAGGATAATATATCGTGTCGTATTTAAATTTGGACGCGAAATGAAATATTTTGTATTATATGCTGATGTAAGAGCTTGATAAACTCAAATATATTATTTAGATGAAATATACAAGTTACTATTTTATATGGAAAAAAAGATTCTTAAATTTTTTTTTTAGGGTATTCTCAAAGTCGCAAAATCTGTTAAAATGGCCATTTTGATGTGGATGGATCTAAGGAGCCAAAGACGGAAGAAACTAAGAAAAACGAAAAATATATATGAGATTAGGCCATCATGGGGATGCATTCTTTTATGTTTTCATAAATTTTTTTTTCTGACATTGATATTTGTTGACCTGTGTTATACATACCAAATCAAGGCAATCTCATTCTAATTTATTTTAAATAAGGCAAATATTTTTTAATTATTCAAAACTTATACTTTCTGTCACATTCTGGATGCTTTTATTGTATAAAATGTAATACAAACTTTTTCAATTTTATCGTGACTATGTATAGAAACACTATAGGAGGCCAGTGAGCTAAAGAATAGGGTAAAAAGTAGTAAGTTTTATGAATCATTTAAGTGGCCAAGCTAGCATTAAGGTTGGCAAAGCTGGCAGGAAACACCATGCCCTTGGGACAATCTTTTTAAATGCCTTTTCAGGATTTATTTTGTAGCAGGGTTACCTTAAAACCTATCCTAAATAATAACAATGGTCGAAATAACTCACCCCCCCCCCCCCCCCCTTCTCGTATGCTTTCCACCAAGCCCACCCGGGTTTATTTAATTTTGAATAAAAATAATAAAACAAAATAAATGAAGAATTTGTCTTACACAATTATATAGAAGAAAAAAATTAAAAACATCATGAACATCAGTTCCTTAATATTGCTTAAATATTTTATTAGATTCCACACCCATATCTTTCTTTTATTTTTTGCTATATATTTGTTGTTAAAAAAATTAACATTTATTTATGAGGTAAAACCTCTCAAAATCCTTAGCACTAAGAAAGGATAAAAAGAGCCATTAGGCTTATTAAAACTAATATAAGGCAAATTTGGTTTACAAATTTATGCAGTAAATAGCATCACATGAGTGAAGTACAAGCCTATTCTAGACCCAAGTGTTGTCCCCTAAACAGTTATAATGGCCCCAAAATAATTTTTTATGCTACTGGAATCATTGAGTGGCACCTAGGTTAACATGCCTAATTGATCTTAAAGTCAAGAGCATCTAGAATCATTTTGTACAAGATCTTATTTTAAATCGTGAGTGCATTATAAATCTGTTTTAATCCAATTATTAAAAAATTACTAAATAATTTATTAGTTTTTAATGCAAATTTATTTTTCATTAATAATATTTTTAATACAAACTAAACTGTGTGTATTATATATACAAACCTTAGCCATTCATTTGCACAATTAAACACCCTTGTTTAATTATATGTTATATTTATATACCTTTTCAATATCAAAAGTGTTTATTTTAATTTTTTGAATTTTCACTACCTATTTTATTTGATTTCAAGACAATAATTCTCAACACTAACATAAAATTAAATTTTATTACAGTATTTTAATTAATTTAATATAATTTATTATGAACATGCTATACTTATAAATACAAACATCAGAATTTTGAAAACAATATTATAATGCAAAATAATTATTTACTATCACATTGCAACATTTGCTACATATTCAAAATAAAAATTTCACACTCTGTTTACGCTTGTTGGGGGCCAATGTAAAATCATTTTGCTCTCCCCCTACATTTTCCTGATACTTCTGAGCAAGGTAGTAAGCAGATTCAGTTAAATTGCTAAGAGATTCCAGTAAAGTCTTCAATTGATTTTGAAACTTAACTATGGTATCAAGTGCATGTGCATCATCAGATTGCTCAGTTAACAAATGAGTGTTATTTGATATTTTTGAATTATTATGCAAGTTTTTGCTTATTTCATTTAAAAGCAAAAAATTACTGTAGAGAGTAGGTGTAATTTGTTTTGTGGACTGGTTAAGGAATTTAATATCGTTGTCCAATGAGGTGACACCATTTGTTTGGTGACCATTAGCTTCAATATCACAGTCAGGTATATCTTTTAAGCGGCTAGGTAGCATCACGGTATCTGTCATAAAATTTATGGCGTCGATAAATTTTTGGGTAGTATGCATTAAGCAGTTATTCGATGACTCAACGCGTGTCTTGGTATTTTTAAATATTCCAATCGAATCTTCATCATTGATAGAGAGCTGTGATAGTATAGTCGAGTTTTCCTTGCCGTTTGGAGATATGCTAGGCATAGTTCTTGTGGAATATATATGTTTAAAAAATTTAGACAAATGACCCAGAGTAATTTTCAAATCATCCGATTACTGAAAATCGTGTAAATATCATCCGATTTTCAAAATGGCCCTTTATTATTGGATTATAAAAAACACGTGATAAAAATTATGAATGTATTATTTTCTACATTGGGATGTCTTTAAATAAAAAACAGAACTAAAACATTACAAATATGCTAATATTCAACCAACTAACATAGTTTGATGTAAACTTCACTTATATAAATTTAGCTATTAATGACTAACAAATAAAAAATATTCTTGCCAAAAATAAAATAAATATTATTAGTTAAAAGTGTTTTTAGGTTTAGTAAAACATTTTAAGAAAAATTCCTAAAAAAACATTATAAAATAAAAAATTATTTTTCGTTATTACTTACCATAACAGATACTCTATAAAGAGAAAAAATTAATTTATAAGATTATTAAACAATACAGTCATTTTATACTTATTACATAAAATTATAATAAATGAACATATAGAAAATTAAAGTGCAAGTTAGTTTATATTTAAATTAAGGCAATATTTTTTTAACTTGAAATTAATCATGCAGGGTTTTATACGGACACTAGATTTTCTAATTTAAAAATGAGTTTTGTTATTCGATTTTGACAAAATCTTATATGTTTAAAAAAAACAAATTTTAATATGATAATTATAATTTAAGATGTGCTGGGGTCCATATGGACATCACAGTGCTAGCGGGTTAAATAAAATCATAATTTCAACTCACAATTCGTCTGGTCTTTTATTAATCCAAATATAGTTGTTTTTTTATAGCCCTTTGCCATCTATCTACCATTGTTATTTAATTTAAGTTACGCGAATGCTACAGTGGGGACCATACGCACCCCAATTTTAAGGGTGGGTCTAAAAAGCAAAATCCCCAAACGCAAAATTTAAAAAGCAAAATCTTTAAGTAATAAATCATTTTTTGGCAGGAAAATTGTTTTGGGGATTTTACTTTTTGGGATTTTGCATTTTGGGATCTTGCTTTTCAGACTATTTTTTTTTGTTTTTTGGCATTTGTCGGTGTTTTATGAATTTCTTTGATGTTTTAAGTAATTTTTTGGGATATTGCTTTTCAGACCCACCCCAATTTTAAACCTCTATAACTTCTAATGTTTTTAAGCTATGAACATAGTTTAATTTATTTTTAAAAAAAAATTTCTTTAAACATAAGTTATTATTAATGTATTTTATATTTTTTATTTAAGTCCATCGGCCTATAGTGTAGTGGCAGAGCGCTTGCTTGTAACCTGAATAAGCCTAGAAGGTTCGGGGTTCGAATCCCGGCGAAGGCAGATTTTATTTTCAGGAGAAAGTTTTAGCAAGAGAGTAGCCACATGACTACTGGTGACCTACAAGGCAGTAGGCCCTAAACGATGATGCCTAGGGAGTCCAGAGTCAAATCTGGGTCACCGTCAGCCCTCAGAAGGCGGGTGTGAAAATCCCGAAAACTCTGAACAAAACAAAATGAATACAACAAAACAATATGAAAAAAAAAAAAATATTTTTTATTTAACACATAAAAATTTTTCATTATTCTAAATTAAATTAAATAAATCTGATGAATAAACTAAATGTATCAATTTCATTGATCAACATGTTTTTAGGTCTAGTTGAATTTTTAGTAAGATTCATGAAAAAAAAAATATTTTAAAATAAAAATTTTTTGGCTATTATTTATCATAAAAACTAGATATAAAAAGAAAAAAAATAATTCATATCATTATTATACATACAAACATTTTATATACTTAATATGTAAAAAAAATTAAAGAAAATTACTAAAAAATTACGTTGCAAATATTAGAGTTTAAATTTACATTGAGGCTATATAATGGTTTTCCACATTGAAATTCACCATGTGGGTGCATACGGACCCCAATAGAATATTTAATTTTTAAACAAATTTTGTTATTAAATTTAAATTTTAAATTTGTTTATTATATATTCAAGAAAAAGGGCATAAAATTTTGGCCAATAATATATATTATTTAAAGAAATTCAAAATAAAAGAACTGCTGGGGTCCATATGGACAGAGCTGGGAAAAAACCCATTTTTCGACTAAACTCAAATTTTTGTTTTTTTTAAATTTTATGACAGATTAAAAAAATAAATAATTAATAAATACAGAATATAAGCAGAAAATCTTAAATTTTATAAATATTTTCTTAATTAAAGCTAAAATCCTTTATTTTTTCTAAATTTCGAAAAATAAAAAAATGAGTTTGACCCAAAAATGGGCATTTCCCCAGCTCTGCATATGGGCCCCACAGTGCTTATCGCGGGTTAAACTTCCTGTGTGATAGTTTGGCAAAATATTTTTTATATTTTAATAATACTAACCGCTAAAAATAACTAAATCCCAATCCCTCACCTTAATTTGGAAAACACTAAACTTATTTTAACTTTTATTTCGCGATTTTTTAGGGCTGTGAATTATTTTGTATTTATTTTTATTTATTTGCAAATTTAAAATTTAAATTATTGACAAATTAGATTCGTCCGCCTACAAATATTTATGTCAGAAACGTGAATTTTATGCATCCCATGATGGCCTAATCTCATATAGATTTTCGTTATTCTTAGTTTCTTCCGTCTTTAGCTCCTTAGATCCGTCTATAACAAAAAATGGCCTTTTTTAACCAAATTGACAGATCTAAATATACCCTAAAAAGAAAAAATTTAAGAATCTTTTTTGCATATTAAAATCCCTTGTTACTTACACTTTTAATCCCAAATAATGGAATTTTTTTTTATTAATATATCAAAAGCTCTTAAATCGGCATTTAGATAATACAAAATATTTCGCATCCAAACTTAAATACGACACGATATATTATCGGTTTTTAATGAAAATATTATTTGAAGTTTAAATCTAACAGTTTATTGTGAATATGCATAAATAAAATTTCAATTTATTTTTGTTTTTGAATCCTTTTTGGTTTTCTAACCATTTTTTCTAAAATTTTCAATGTTTATAACTGACTAACTAAGTTTGATTAGGAAAAACGGTAAACGGATTTGATATTCACTAAGATGGCAGGTTTGATCTCTGTAGTTAACTCATAACTCTCAAATAAGATATGGTTGCAGAAATTGGATTTCTATGTAAACATTGAAGCGTTTAACAAAAACTTAAAATTTTAAATTGCAAGCTTTAAATTTTTTTGATAATTTTTTTTACTCCGATTTCTAAACTATTTTATTGATAATTTTAAAACAAAAATTTAGATAAGAAAAAATTTTCAAATATTTAAATTCCGGCCGGGCCTAAGATTGAAAAACCAAATTCCAGGCAGGGTCGGGCTTAAATTAAAATATATAATATCACAGCCCGTTTTAAACTCTAGTTTTAAGTTCATTCGCTTTTAAAAAAGTTTTTAAATTAAAAAATTTAAAAAAAAAATTTGGTTTAATGCTACAAAATTTTTTAAGCATTAGAATTATAAATGGGAAGGTCGTAAAATAATTATTAGCTATGATAGATTTGTAATTTTATATAATTATAATCTTTTTTTTTTTACTTAAAGAGTTATGGTCGCAAAACTTATTGCTAAATTTTGCCATCTTTCGTCTCATTCGTATTTGTAAAGCCAATTTAGTAAAACAGAAGCATTGGTAGAAGCTGCAAGTATCACCGACAGGATAAAAACACGAAACATTTATAGTTGGTTTGTTTGGCCAACTCGCTTAGCTTAAAGTTTGAATTTTAAAAAGATATTAGTGTTCAACTGTCGTTTAGAGTTAAAACCGGGCCATTATATTTCGTCCCGGACTGTTCGATATATTTTTTAAACTTAGGCCCGGCCCCACCCGAAACTTGATTGACCATCCCAGCCCGAGTCGAATATACAAATATTGTAAATGTAAGCTTGAATTTTTTGCTAATTCATTGTCGTACATGAGATATACCCAGAACGTTTAAAATTTTGGCCCAGACTGCTTATGGGGCAGGCCGGCAGCGGGATTGCTCTCAGGTGCTAACTTTAGTCTCTATTGTCTAAGGGCTAAAATAACTTTTATTAAGGGCACGTGCAAGGTGAGTTTTTATTTTCGTAAAATTTTGAAAATCTGAAAATTTCAAAAATTTTATTTTTTTTCAAAATTTTTTATAAAATTTTTTATTTCAGAAAAAGCATTTTATGTGCATATGGGTGCATTCAAACTCCGTTCGTTTTTTTGAAAAATTTTAAAAATTTTAAAAATTCCGAATTTTTTGAATTTTTTTTATTTTTTTCAAAATTTTTTAAAAACTTTTATTTCAGAAAAACTATTTAAATGCTAATTACAAAAATTAGCGACTTTTTGTAAAAAAGCGTTTAATGTCAAAAGGTAAAAATTTTAAAATTTTTAAAAAAAACGAACGGAGTCTGAACGCACCCTATATTAAATTTGGCAACTTTTTAAAAATTTGCGTTTTATTACAATTTTTTTTTTTTAAATTTTGAAAATTTTACGAAAATAAAAACTTTGCACGTGCCCTAAGGCCCAATTGTTATTTGTCAACAATCTAAATTTGTATTAAAGTTAATTATCTTTTAGATGTCCTCCATGTTCATATCCTTAAAAGGTAGAATGCGCGCTTACCGCGTGCAAAACTATGATAAAATTGAAAAATAAATGGCGTAATTAAAGGTATTTTTAAAAAAAGGAGCCCGATTGTTATCTAGGCTGAAATATCCCCTATCTTTATTTTAGATTTTTGGTTGTCAATTAGTAGTTGATAAAAAGATCTATTTTAAATAATGCTCAATTTTTTGATATAATGCCTCATATACCTATAAAAATTTAAAAATAAATTCCTCGCAATATGGCTGAAGCATAGCCGCTTAAATACGTTAACCTAGGCGTATACCTAACTGTAAAAGCAACAAGCCTAGCAAAAAAACCTTAAAACAAATTACCCCATTACCGCCTATGACATCCACATGAAAAGACAATTTTAATGATATATGTTCGACCTCTAACATGTTATATAATTTAAAGAATCATTTTTGTTGTGTCAGCAAAAATTTTCAATGCTAAGTTTAATAATTAAGAAAAGCGATCACAGGGGCTCTTATAACACAAGTGTAAATAATATAAAAAAAAGAGCCTTAATTAAAAAAAATTTCTTAAATTTGAATTATAATACAGTTTGACAAATTTTTGAGATATGTAAGAATGAAAAAATCAAACCTACTATTAGTGATTTTCAAATCCGATTATAGTTTACTGTTCAACTTTTCAAGCCAGCTACAAACATTAGTATTTTTAAAAAGTTTAAATATAGCGAATAAGAATTAATTGATATATATTGAAGTTATAAAACAGCTAAACTGTTAAATTCATATTTAAAATAATATTATTTAAGCCGGTAAAAAACCGTGTCCTATATAAGTTGGGTTTCAAAATTTTCTCTTTAACCTACATGTAAATATCTGAGCTCGAAATACTTAATAGCGTGTTCAGAACAGTATTTATTCATTTTAAATTTTATTTAAATTTATTTAAAAATAAGTATGCCATGTTTGAAAATTTTTTAAGCGTTAAAATTTTCTAATGGGTCATGTCTTATGGGTCATGTCTTAAATATATTTATAAATACAGCAATAGAATTGGGAGTATGAAAATATTCAAAAATGGTCCATAATTTTCGATGTTATCGAATTTTGAAAAATGAATGAGCTCTCAATGCTATAAAATAACATCCCATATTTCGATTAAAACGAAGTGACAGGTGATGTCAATATAAGAAAAAATAGGATTTTTAAGATTTCAAAATCTGTTTTTTTTGCGAAAGCCATTTTTATGATGTTAGATAGTTTGAAGAGCCAAGTTTCAGTGTTCGGAAAACGAACATTAAAGATTAGGCCATCATGTAGACTATGTCGCTGCAGTATAAATCTCGCTAAACATTCATATGTAAACTTTTAAAAAGAGCTTGAATGCTTAAATAACAACGATATTTGAAAATAAGATATGCCTATTTGTCAAAAAATTTTTTTGCTTAGGGGACGTGCAAAGTGAGTTTTTATTTTCGTGAAATTTTCAATAATTTTATTTTGTAATAAAACGCAAATTTTCACAAAGTTGCCAAATTTAATATATGCACATAAAATGCTTTTTCTGAAATAAAAAATTTTTAAAAATTTTGAAAATTTTTTTTTTTTAAATTTTCAAAATTTTACGAAATTAAAAACTCACTTTGCACGTGTTCTTATATAAAATTTCAAAATTTAATAAATATAGATGTCGAAGAGCAAAAATTTTTAATTTGGAATGAAAAAAAATTTATTACAAAAAGTGTCACTCTTGATGGGAAAATTTTAGCTTGGATCAAAATAGATTTATAATTTATATAACTTAAATAAATTAAGTCGGGTTTAGTTCAAATAAAGTATACTTTATAATTTTGTTGAGGGCTCTTTAATTTAGCAATTCTATTTTCTTCATCATTTTGTCTGTCCCCCCCCCCCCCCCCCCATCTGCAACTTTGTAATGTTTATACCTATGAATCTCACACATCGTGTTATACACCTTTACCTAAATAAATGAGTAGCACAATACATATTATTATTATTATTTTTGTGTTTATTTACTTGTTTAAATTCTGAAGGTAATGTAATAAAAAGGTGAATGTAATATCTATTTCAAGAGCGAACGTTAAGCTGTTAATAAAAGAAAGATACATGAATATTCCGACTATCGTATTAAAAAAAAATAGAATTATATGAATTCCTTTGGCCATGCTGCCGCGCGCAGGTGTCTAGTCCTACTCGATTCGTAATACCTATTGAATCTTTTAAATAAAAACTCTTCTTCACCTGTAGATGCAGTTTACCTGAATTAGTTATTGCACCACCACACCTTTGTTTAAACTTAATATATTCTGAGGAATGAATCATCCATCATCTACATTCGCTTAGCCTGGGCATAAACGCTTTTAACATTAAGGTATATTATACACACCTTTGCCTTTTTCACATATAAAATTAAAAGGCATATCCAGAGCATTCTTTTATTGAAATTCGCCGACTTTTAGTGTGATATCCTAACATTATTTTGCGATTCTCGAAGCTATTCTCTGGACTTCTTGAAACACAAAACTCCTCTGCCTTGTTTGTTTCACAAACATTTCCTCGCTAATTTACACAAGGGAAATTATCATTCTGGAGACTTTTTGACAATTACCTGTGAATAAAAAAATCTACCTGAATCATCCTTCTGTGACTAAAACTTTGCCTATTTTCAAGTTTTACTGATTGGTCATTGTCTACAACATAATATAGAAAAAAAATTTTGAAGATTTTTAATTCGCGATTAAATTGATCAGATAGCAAAATTCTCACAAATATATAAAAATGAATCATATTATTAAATTTTTGGTTACATTCTTGATGACAAGGTTTTATGTAGCAATAGGACAATATTACAATCCCTCCATACCTCTTGGCAGTCAATCTATATTCCGTAATCCTTTAGAAAGTTATCCAAATGACCTATCCAATGCACCACCAAGTATTAGAAACAAATAAATATTTGTATATTTGAATTAGAAATTAAGGTAGAGATATTTTTGAATATCATGTAACTAACATATATTTAATTTTAACGGCCCTTTAGGGTAGGCTGTGTACAAATTGATATAAATTTTTTATAATTAAATATTATTTATTATCAAGTTTGTCGAAAAGGTATATATTTTAATTACAAAAGTTTACTTTTTTAATTTTTTTTGGCATTATTTATTTTGCATCTCGACTTTCATTCAGCCAAAAAAATCAATGTTTAATCTGCATTAAAAAAATTAATTTTGATCCTTAAATGAGGTTTTAGAACACCTAATTTTTAGTATTTTCCCCAAATAAATAAGGTTTTTCTGTTTAATCGTTTTATTGCCCACATTTGATTAAATATTTTTCGTTCAAGGAGGTCATGCCATTTTTGTAAATTTTTTTGATAAAGGTAAATTATGCTCAAGGCCTATTCGTGGCTTAGCGCACATGCTTCCAGATGCCGAAACCACAAATCTGTTTATTATTTAAGTTCAAAAATTTAGTTCTGGGCGCCTCTAAGCATCGCTTTAGTTGCCCTTATGTAGACCCGCCCTGATTATTCGGTCTTCTACCGTTATAACCTAAACAGCAAAATTTTATAAAATAGCTGTTTGTTTAAATATAAAAACCGACCTTTGAAGGCGCGTTCAGACTCAAATAAAATTTTTAAAAATCTTAAAATTTTTTTAAGGGTTGGAATTTTTTATGAGTCATGTTTAAATGATTATCAGCTATGTTTATATAGATTTAGATATAAATTTATCAAGATTTTTAAATATATTTAGAGCAACTGGTTCGAATGTTAGAAAAAATTGTAAATACAACGATTAATAATGTACAAACTCAAATTTTTAAAAATTTTAAAAATTAATTTTTTTTAACGAATAAAGTCTGAATGCGCCCTTATCTGTTTTTTCAAATTACATTTCAGATATCATTGAATTTTTGGTGTTAATTTTAACGTAGACTAAATATAATTTACTGTTTTTTATGTAATTCAGTCAAACTCTGCATTTACGGCTCTCAAGCCGAAGTCAAATGCCGCAAAATGAGTCATTCGCTACGCAATCGTGGATTCCAAGTGCAGTTGAGGTGCGTGCAACGTGTCAGCGAGTTTGATTGCATGGAAGCCGTATTAAATTCGCAAGCCGACGTGGTCAATTTAGAGTCGGGACTTATCTACCACGCCGGCAAGTATTACAGTATGGTACCACTACTAGCCGAAAGTTATGGGCCTGGTATAACATTTATCTAAATGTTAATTTTTTTTTCTAATTCAATGAACCTAGTATAAGATTGCTGATGTTAGAGTCCATGATAAATAATTACTTGGCGGAGTATTAAGACAAAAAATTTCTAATGAGTGTCAATTTATTTCCATCCGATTTTCATGATAAAAAAAAGGCTGTTTTAAGGGTTAACCAAAAACATGATGATAAATTATTTAAGAAATGGTATCAAAAAAGAGACCAATTTAAAGTACCTATTTTGTACAATCCGCTAAATTCTCAAACAGTTGAAAAGTGGTTCTAGATGCCAGTGTCTCCTACTCCGGGGGGGGGGGGGGGGGGGGGTAGGAACCAAGCGGTTCCAAAAAATCGGCCGAGGGGGGTAGGTATAGTTATGGGGGGAATATGAATAAATTACGAAGTTTGTTACCCCCGAGATTTTGCCGAGGGGGGTAGCTCTTCCATGAAATTTGGGGAGTAGGAGACGCTGCTAGATGCTAACATTTTAAGAATTAGATTACATAGGTAGATAGTTCCTATGACAACTAATACAATAATATAATGTTTTTTATAGAATCAAACTACCAACCGAGCTATAAAACGGTAGCCGTAGTTCGTTCAGCCTCTAACATAAAAAATCTTGCAGATTTACGGGGGAGAAAATCTTGCCACACAGGTGTCGGAACAAGCGCAGGATGGATTATACCCATGGGTAGTTATTTTCGTAATATTTATAAGACTTTTTTGAAGAAAAAAAACTCATTAACAAATTCTCTTAAAAATAGGGTAGAACTATGAAGCTTGAAGTTCATTTTTATTACGCTGCGTTATATTTAAGGTATTTTTTACGATAATTCACATAATATTTTTATTATTCTATTATAAAAATTTTTGTTTTGTCGCTATATAGGCGTACTCTATCAGCAAGGCTTGATACCTCCGAGTGATTGCAAAAACCCGGTCATTTCGCTAGCCCAGTTTTTCAACGAAAGCTGTGCCCCTAATGCTCTCCACCGAGATAGCAACTCTGGTTTAATTCATTTATATTTATCATAGTTGGACCAAGCCTGAGGATTTTATTTTAGGGATAATATCCAAAAATAAATGGCCGTCTTATAAATTATGTAATTGGGGCAAGGGTGATAATTTAGCAGATGAATGACTTTAGCCTTCACTTGCCAGGATTGTAAATCATTTTCCAAAATATGCGTCATATAAATGGATATCGCAATGGTTTAGAAACGCACTTAATTTTGAAGGCCTTAGGGTTTATGCCCGTCGCCGCCAATTTAAGTGCTCCATACCCAAAACATACTTAACATATGGCCAATGTTGCACTAAAAATATAAATGTAATATTAATTAATATATGATATTTTTAAAAGGATTCAATCCATCAAGCGTTTGCAGTTTATGCAAAAGTCACGGGGCCGAATTTTGCACAGGTGCAGACGAATTTGCGGGCGAATCGGGTGCCTTCAAATGTTTGAGGGAGGGTGGAGGCGATATTGCTTTCCTACGGGACACTACGGCCCTGGAAATGACCAAATCTCCTCAGGCAGAGGCGGGATCGCACCCACTCCAAGCTAATAACTACCTCTCACCCTATCATGGTTTATAATTGTTTTGAGCATAGTAAACTATGCCCAAAGGCTTTATATAGAGAACAAATTAAGATATACAAGCTAATGTATGAAATAACCACCTAAACTCCTCGTGGATTCAAACGTATAATCTAAACGTTCCACATGACTGAGTCATTATCCGGCTAAAATTTTTTTATTTAGAAGATATTACTATTTTATATTCAAAAATATAAAGCCGAATGATGGTTTTTAAAAATTATTAATTATAATTTATTTTATTAATAATAAATAAATTAATAAAAAATGTTAAAAGGGAGTGAATGAAATTTTAAAGGTTTTTAATTGCACCAAATTAATATAAAGGTATTCGCAATTATCAAATTTTAACCATAAGCTCTGCAAAATAATTATATAACTTTATTTTACAAAAAACCAATTAAATTAAAGAACTTTCATTATAAATTTTTTTTTACAAATGTATTCATAACCAATACACATTATATGGACATTTATATTTTTTAAACAAAGTGTGTCGGGACACAACCTCTATATACGCATAATTTTATTAACCTGTTAAAACCTCAAATTCTATATATAGGCTTAATCAGCACGGCCCAAGATTTCTCGCTCCTATGCGTGAACGGAGAAAAGAAACCTCTCACCGAATATGAATCCTGCAATTGGGGTTACGTTCCGGGCAACGCCTTAATGACGCTCTCCTCCCAAAATGAATCCGCTAAATATTTATTTAAGCAATTCTTCTTAAATGCTTCAAAAGTTACTTTTAATTAAATAGCTATATCAAATGTTATAAAAGGCATGGCAAGCTTAAATTTATCTTTTGCAGTAATATTGACTCAAAATTGTTTTTAACTTTTTAAGGTCGCGTCTTGTGTCGTTATTTTTTACAATAATTTTAAAAAATTACCTACGATTATTTCATAATACGCCATTTTAACAAAATGTTGTCAAAACCTAATTTCTTGATTATGAATATTAAAATTATTATTATTTTATAATAACTCGTAGATTTTGGGCATTGATGTTCAAAAAACGCCTTACGATAACACGAATTTCGCCATGTTTAACAGTGGACCCTACCATAATTTAATATTTTCGGATAAAACGCAAAAATTGGTGGATGTGGGGGACAAAAATTCATACCAGTTGTATTTAGGTAACATAATACTAAATAATTTTATAACCTTTTCAACGCTTTATTTTGTATGGAATTTAAATCAATTTTTGCCAGCTTTTTTAGTTTTAGATGTAGTTTCAAAATTAAAAAATTGAAATTAATTTGGCTATTTAGCATTCACCATTTATTTAAATAGCTTTTAAAGTTTGTAATTTAAAAAAAAAATTTTAAATTATTTTTGATATTTTTAAATTAATTATTAATATCTAAGGGCCATCGATCTGATTTCTGTCAGGCTGAGCCAAACTATCAGATTTATTTTAAGCCCGGCCCGTCAGCTACAAGGTCAGTTTTTTAGAATTTAGAAATAAAACGTGTGACTTTAAAAATTCAAAACCCACAATATATTAAAGGGATTTATGTTCATGAAAAAAATAAATAATTAAGCCTTGTCTAGCCTCCAAAATTATTATTGATTATCTCAATTGAGCCCACCTTTAAAATTAGTATCGGCTTGTTTGAAAACCGGGCATTGGGCTAGAACCATATATCTTTATATTTAATTGTATTTAAACCCAAAATTCTACATTTTTGTTATTTCAATATAGCATCTTTGTTTTTGAATTTAAAGCACATTAGTTTTATTTGTTTATTTTTTTAAACTATTTGCACAGTGTAAAATACTAAAATGCATATTCGTAGGCGATTATGTTCGCGTAATCGAAGATATGAAGCGTTGCGACGTTGGAACGATAGTTTGGTGCGTCGTGAGCTTGCACGAGAAGGAGAAGTGCGCATGGATGAGCGTTTCCTTCAAAGCTAAATCCCTGACCCCAGGAATCGCTTGCGTCGAGGCGCACGATAAGGCGCAGTGCATGCGCATGATTGCCGCCGAACAAGCTACTTTGGCGGTCTTTGAGGCGGGCGAGATATACGAGGCCGGAAGGTTTTAATTTTGTAAAATCTTACCCAAGTTTAACAACGTCGGGTCTTGTAGATTTATTTAATTAGAAGCAGTAATTTTTTTTGTAGAATCATACCCGAATCGATTGAGTTTGATATCCTTCAGCCTTCCTTGTGGTCCCACCATGAATATGTTGCAAATTTTAATAGAAGTCTTTACAAGTGGAAAGACGAGCTTATGTGCAATATATTTATGGTGGGACCATAAAAGGCTGAATGATTTTATCAAATTCAATCGATTCGGGTATGATTCTACGAAAAAATTACTGTTTTAAGTAAATAAATCTAAACAAGACCCGACGTTGATTGATGGGGGTGAGATTTTACAAAATCAAAACCTTCCCGGCCTCATATATCTCGCCCGCCTCAAAGACCGCCAGAAGTGGCTTGTTCGGCGGCAATCATGCACATGCACTGCGCCTTATCGTGCGCCTCGACGCAAGCGATCCCTGGGGTCAGGGACTTAGCTTTGAAAAGCTCATCCATGCGCATTTCTCCTTCTCGTGCAAGCTCACGACGCACCAAAGCTATCGTTCCAACGTCGCAACGCTTCATATCTTCGATTACGCGAACGTAATCGCCTACAAATAAACATTTTAGTACTTACACCGAACGTATTTAAAGTTTAAAAAATAAACAAATAAAACTAATGTGCTTTATACGAATTCAAACAAAGTTGGTATATTAAAATAACAAAAATGTAGAATTTTGGGTTAAATACAATCAAATATGTAGATATAGATCTAGCCCGTTCGGACAAGGCGGCATTAAAATTTTAAGGCGGGCTCAATTGAAATCATGATTTTGGGGCCGAGGACTAAATTATTCAATAATTGTACCGTTTCCATTTTTAAGTTGATTTAAATACAAAACCTTGTCTTATAATATATTGTGGATGTAAGTTTTTAAGATTTATCCGTTCGTTTTTAAAATCCTTAAAAAAAATAAAAATGACCTTTAGCTGATGGGTGGCCAAGTTTAAGGACTGCGTGGGTTCTGTCGGACGCCTCCGACAAGGTGTTTTCTGACACCAATATTTATTTTATTAAAATAAAATAAAAAGGAAAATAAAAATATTATAAGTGTGTTTTAGTCGTAATAAAAGGCCATTATATAGTGTTTGTAACGGTTAACAGAAACCAATTGCACTTTTATAAAATTTATTAAGGCAACAGTTGGTTTAATCTGAATAAAGCGTTTAAAAAGTTATAATACCATTCAGTGTGTATTTTACCTAAATACAACTGGTATGAATTTTTGTCCCCAACATCCACCAATTTTTGCGTTTTATCCGAAAATATTAAATTATGGTAGGGTCCACTGTTAAACATGGCAAAATTCGTGTTATCGTATGGCGTTTTTTGAACATCAATGCCCAAAATCTACAAGTTGTTATAAAAATAATCATAATTTTAATATTCACATCTAAGAAATATGGTTTTGACAACATTTTGTTTAAATGGCGTTATATAAAAAAAATTTAGGTAACTTTTTTTTAAATTGTTGTAAAAAATAACAACATAAGACGGGACCTTATGAAGTTAGACCTTTTTGAGTCAACATTACTGCAAAGCATCATAATTGTAAGCCATGCCTTTTTTAACATTTGATATAGCATATTTGTATTAAAGGAACCTTCGAAGCATTTAAGAAGAATTGCTTGAATAAATATTTAGCGGATTCATTTTGGGAGGAGAGCGTCATTAAGGCGTTGCCCGGAACGTAACCCCAATTGCAGGATTCATACTCCGTCAGAGGTTTCTTTTCTCCGTTCACGCATAGGAGCGAGAAATCTTGGGCCGTGCTGATTAAGCCTATATATCGAATTTGAGGTTTTAACAGGTTAATAAAATTATGCGTATATAGAGGTTGTGTCCCGACACACTTTGTTTAAAAAATATAAATGTCTATATTATGTGTATTGGTTATGAATACATTTGTAAAAAAAAATTTATAATAAAAGTTCTTTAATTTAATTGGTTTTTTGTAAAATAAAGTTATATAATTATTTTGCAGAGCTTATGGTTAAAATTTGATAATTGCGAATACCTTTATATTAATTTGGTGCAATTAAAAACCTTTAAAATTTCATTCACTCCCTTCTAACATTTTTTATTAATTTATTTATTATTAATAAAATAAATTATAATTAATAATTTTTAAAAACCATCATTCGGCTTTATATTTTTGAATATAAAATAGTAATATCTTCTAAATAAAAAAATTTTAGCCGGATAATGACTCAGTCATGTGGAACGATTAGATTATACGTTTGAATCCACGAGGAGTTTAGGTGGTTATTTCATACATTAGCTTGTATATCTTAATTTGTTCTCTATATAAAGCCTTTGGGCTTAGTTTACTATGCTCAAAACAATTATAAACCATGATAGGGTGAGAGGTAATTATTAGCTTGGAGTGGGTGCGATCCCGCCTCTGCCTGAGGAGATTTAGTCATTTCGAGGGCCGTAGTGTCCCGTAGGAAAGCAATATCGCCTCCACCCTCCCTCAAACATTTGAAGGCGCCCGATTCGCCCGCAAATTCGTCTGAACCTGTGC